>JAMYWD010000747.1:0-52000 GCA_028583415.1 Protea cynaroides | reverse complement strand
TGAATTATGATTGTGGCATTGTGCTGGTGGAGGTTGGTATGTGTGTGCACCGCTTATGAGGTCCTGGTGGGATCACATCTAAACTAAGGTGTTGATCCAGTTGTATTCCGAAAAAAAAAATTTCTTATCGGTATTTTTGGGGTATGACATAACCAATGGGGAGTATATGGACAAGATACATAGATAACCTGGTGAGTCCAATGCACCACTTGTGATGTAAGATAAAGAGTATATGGGCAAGATACGTAGATAACCCAGTGAGCTAATACACTACTTGTCATGTAAGATAGGAGTATATGGGCATGATATGTAAATAACTCAGCAATATACCACTTGTTATGTAAGATAAGGAGTATATGGGCAAGATACGTAGATAACCCGGTGAGCCCATGTTGTAGCCCATTCTTAGAATCGGGCGTGATATCCAGGTTGACCTAATATAACCCGAATAATTCCAACAATTGATAACCAAAATGATCTACTAACCAGACCCCATAGTCTACACAAGCAATGTCCATAATAATCATTAAATAAATCAAAGTAGTTGCAGCAGAATTAGATAATAGGGGACGGATGCCAATTAATGTTATCATAGCATAAATAAGTTTGTTATGTCTTACATCACGAGTTTCACATAATCTCTTAATATATATCTATTACAAAATGTCCAGGAGTAAATCTGATTAAGACTACTATAGATAGACCAAACCATCATCTATTTACAGGTATCACAGCAGAAGAGACCGGGTACTGGATAAGGTCCTGTAGATGCAATCTTTTTAGGGACAGCCCTCTTCATGGTCATCTGAAAAGCCTTCACTAGTAGAGATATCCTTCACCAGTGCGGGTTCTATATAGTCAGCTGTAGAAGAGGTACTTGCATTAAAAACTGAAAAGATTTTGATATCGAGGGGTGAGCTCCTAGCTCAGCGAGAAGTCGAGTATCAATGCAATCCTAACATAATATTTCATTGATGGAATTAAGTAAACAATCACTATGCATGTGACAATTGTGTGTATGCTACCATGGTCTTACCTATACCCTAGTAGGGATTCGTTCAAACCTTTCCCCCTGGACTATGTTCTATTCCTCCCCCCTAAACATATGTTTGATTTCCTCCCCCCTGAAAATCTGAACCTACCTGGTCCTATTATGTCCCCCCGCTAAAGCATAGGACATACCATGGGTGATGAATGATGCATGTGAGCATAATGGAAAGGGGGGCCACACCCCAGCAGAGGTCCTCAACACCACTTCCATGTACCATCGTGCCCTTGCTAAGGTGCTAGTTGTGGTACATGGCCACTAAATACAACAAGCACATCAGTCTCAATCTTCACTAAGCATACCCAATTAATCAAACAACATGTGTGCGTGATAAATAAGGCTGTACCTCAGCTGAGATCCCTGACTCCCCATTCCCATGGTCTGTCATGCCCCCACTAAGGTACTACCAATTCTAACATGGTTGGTGAGTTCACACGTTACATGAACCATCATACATGGTTGATCATATACATTATCATAAGTGAGGTTGCAGCCCAGTAGAGATCCTAGGCTCCCCACTCCCATGGTTCACTGTGCCCCTACTAAGGTACTAGCATTATAGCCATGGTTTGTGAGCCATACGTTACCTTGCCCTGGGTACCCGTACGCTACGCGAACCATCATAACCAATCATACACTATCTATACATACATAGTTATGATTGTTATGCAAATGCATGCTCATACAAAACAGTTATTGGATGGTAAGATATAATCATTATCCTAAAATGCACACATCACATGCTCAAACTCTACGGACCCAACCCCTCACCTGTGGACACCAGTGGTACTGTAACACCCGGAAGCTGACATAAGGTTCCTTTTCTACCTGCATTGGTTTACCTAATTAATTAGATAATTTTGTTAGTTGGTTGTGTATCTTTTAACCAGTATGGACTATTCTTAGATGTCCATACACAGGTCCCAAGACAGATAACGTCAAAGTCTGCCATCTCGAGTTGAATTAAGATTGCATCCAAAATATTCCTGTCGATAAGAACTGGACATGGTCCATAACCTTTGTCTAGTTCCACTTTTAATCCCATAGGTGATCATACAAGCAATTTACAGTCTAAAGGTCTGAAGGGTATATTTAACTTCTTTCCAAACAATACAGATATAAAAGAATGAGTAGCTCCAGAGTCAAAGAGTACTCCGGTGGATAAGCCATTAATAGGTACAATATGTCACACCCCAATTCTGTACTATTCAGAATGGTGTAATGTACCGTCAAGAAACCAACGGTTCAACCAGGATCTCGAATAGGCTGTGTCCATTTTCTTAAACCATACACATACACAACTAAAATCAGAATAAATACACAATAGCGAAAGTCTTTAATATTAAATGAACTGAGAGTCTAAAGATGACAGCATAAATAAATTATCTAATTATCTTCAAAAGACTAAGACATAAAGTAAAATAAAATAATCAATTACATTTCCTTAATAATTCAAATAAAAATCTAATCGAAGTCGCATGAGTTGCACTCGCATGACGAATCATGCGACTCCATCATAACTTCTGCATCCATCGCCGCTGCATGTCCATATATCGGAGCATTCATATAATCTTCTACGGTGGTACCTGCATCATCAACTAAAAATATTCGACGTCAAAAGGGTGAGCATACATCACGGCTCAGTGAGCAAACAAAACAATGCAACAAACATATGCATGCATTTAATTCATATCTTTGGTCTGGTTCATAAGATTGCAATGTGCAATAGAAAGGATAGGTGGCCGCCGCACCTCTATACACGAGTGTGTGAAGCCGTCCAATGGATCAAACACCATTGCCATCCCACATGCACCCACCATGGAATAGGGATAGAGCTAAAGTGCTTAGGACCGCACTGCATCACATTTCCCCTGATGCCCTACCCATACCAACATGTAAGCCCCTGCTGGCGAGTGCTTGCAAACTGGGCTCGCAACTAACCAATCCTAATGTCAAATAGTGTATCCAAGGTCTCACCCCAGCATCCCTCAATACATCCATAGAGATAGAGCTAAGGCCCCCCGGCAGAGTCAGAGACTACACGGTCCAAGACCACCTCCCCTGATGCCCTATGATGTAATAGTTCTGCTAAGGTAATGATGATACGATGATGTTAGTGGACAAGACTTGAGTAGAGATAAAGCTAGAGTCTGGTGACCAGGATGAACCACAGTGTCACGTCCTCCCCCTGATGCTCCACTCGCATCAAGTACACTAACCACACACATACATTCACATGCCTATTCCTAGCTTCATCATCATCATCATGTTATAATAAACGGAATTAAATATGCATGAACAGTAATAACAGAAATAGTGGATGACATGTGATATGCACATTACAATCATACAAGCATAGAATCATTCATGGTATTGGACTCATAAACAAAAATAGTTTTCTCTCACCTTTTATTGCTAATAGATCCTCGTTCAAGCTTTATAATTCACTTTTAAACCACTGGAAAGACCTAACAAGTCGATAGATTTTAATTAAAATTAATTTCAATATGTTTAAACTAACAGAAATTGTAGGGTCGCAGGAGGGGTAGCACCTGGGGTAGCTGTCACACCCCAATTCCGTACTATTCTTTAATGGTGTGATCAACCGCTAATAAACTAATGGTTCAACTAGGATCTCATATAGACTGTGTCCGTTTGCTTAAACCATACACATCCACAACAAAAAATCAGAATAAATACACGATATCGGAAGTCTTTAATATTAAATGAACTAAGAGTCTAACTGTAATAAAGTAAATAAATTATCCAATTATCTTCAAAAAGGACTAAGACATAAATTAAAATAATTAAATCAATTACATTGTCTTTATATAACTTAAACAAAAATTTAATTAAAAACACATGAGTTGTAATCGCATGATGAATCATGCGACTCCAACATCAATTCTGCCTCCATTGCCGTCGCATGCCCATATGTTGGAGCATTCATATAATCTTCCACTGTCGTACCTACATCATCAACTAAAAATATTCAAATTCAAAAAGGGTGAGCACACATCATGGCTCAGTGAGCAAACAAAACAATGCAACAAACATATGCATGCATTCAATTCATATCTTTGGTCTGGTTCATAAGTTTGCAATGTGTAATAGAAAGGATAGGTGGCCGCCGCACCTCTATACACGAATGTGTGGAATCACCCAATGGATCAAACACCATTGCCGGCCCCACATGCATCTACCATGGAATAGAGATAGAGCTAAAGTGCTTAGGACCGCACTGCATCACACTTCCCCTGATGCTCTACCCATACCAAAACATAAGCCCCTATTGGCGAGGGCTTGCAAACTGGGCTCGCAACTAACAAATCCTAATGTCAAACAGTGTATCCAAGGCCTCACCCTAGCATCCCTCAATACGTCCATAGAGATAGAGCTAAGGCCCCCCGGCAGAGTTAGAGATTACACGGTCCGAGACCACCTCCCTTGATGCCCTAAGACGTAATAGTTATGCTAAGGTAATGGCGATACGACGATGTTAGTGGACAAGGCTTGAGTAAAGATAGAGCTAGAGACTAGTGACCAGGATGAATCACAGTATCACGTCCTCCCCCTGATGCTCCACTAGCATCTAGTACACTAACCATACACATACATTCACATGCCTATTCCTAGCATCATCATCATCATCATGTTATAATAAACAAAATTAAATGTGCATGAACAGTAATAACAGGAATAGTGGATGACATGTGATATGCACATTACAATCATACAAGCATAAAATCATTCATGGTATTGGACTCAATTAACGAAAATAGTTTATTATTAGTCAATTAGTTTAGGTCTTGTTTCCTCACCTTTGATTACTAGTAAATCCTCGTTCAAGCTTTATAATTCTCTTTTAAATCACTGGAAAGACCTAACAAGTCGATAGATTTTAATTAGAATTAGTTCCAACATGCTTAAACTAATAGAACCTGTAGGGTCGCAGGTAGGGTATCACCTAGGGTAGTAGTTTCTGCGACCCCAGGGTGTAGGGTCGCATGTGGGGTCGGATAACATTCAACCCTACGTGCAACCACACCCTCCCTGGGACTTCCCGAGGGCATGTGGTCGATCATATGGTCTCGTAGGGTCGGATATCATTCGACCCTATGTGCGACCACACGTGTTCTGAGTCGACCTTTCATTCTAAAGTCCATCCCTTCATGTTTGGATCCTTTGGCTTACTATCATGGTCCATTATATGATTATTCTCAAAACTACAATTTATACACCATTCATTGTCCATAATGATTTTCTCCATGGAATCTCTTGGAACTCATCCATGGATGGATGATTTGGGTTTCTCCTATTCCTAAGTTCATCATAACTATTCTCGGCACTCTTATTCAGGTAGGGAATTAGGTTCATATCTTAATTCAGAGGTTTCTCTAAACTTCCTCCTCTTCCTTAGTCTTCTTCTTCAAGTTTCCTTCTCTTCTTCTCTTCCTTCTCCTTTTCTTTCTCTTTCTCTCACTTTCAATTAGGGTTCTAAAGGAGTGAAAGAGGCTAAGGGACGTCCTATTTGTAGAGGAAAACCCTCCATAATAAGTCCCAATGAGTTTAGAAAAGACCCCCTTTGAATTAGGAAAGTTTCCTAGTTTCCAGATTCTGTCTGCCATCGTAGGGTCGGACGTAGGGTCGTAGAATCCGTCGACCCTGCGCCTTCTTAGTCATGCGACCCCACGACTAAAAAGTCATGGGTTGGACTTCTTTTGAGGTGGGGTCAATCATACTTGTTTAGGCATACGACCCTACTCTCACATTTGACTGTTTTTGGATTAGACTTCATACCTGGTCTTGTGGTTTCTTCACGCACTAGGTCCACTTGGCTCGACCATGATAGGTAGACCTTGTACAAGGTGGTAAGACCGGTTAGTTCGATACGGGTCTTACAACTCCCCCCTCTTATTAAAAATTTCATCCTTGAAATTTGTGTATACCTTCCAAGTCGAAAAGCTGAGGATATTGCTTCCGCATAGCATTCTCTTCTTCCCATGTGATCTCATTTATATCTCGGCTCCTCCAGGTGACCTTAACATTGTATATGTCAAGGTTGCGTAGACATTGAACCTTTCGGCTAGTGATTTCAGTTGGTGCTACTTCAAATGTCAAATCATCAGTTAGATCTGGTGGATCTACTGTCAAAACGTGCGTTGGATCTCTGACGTACTTCTTTAATAATGAGATATGAAATAAATCATGCACACTTGACATAGATGGTGGTAATACTAACTGATAAGCCACTTTTCCACGTTTAGCTAGAATCCCATATGGTCCGACATATCTCAGACTTAGCTTCCCTTTCTGTCTGAATCGTTTTAAACCTCGCATAGGTGATACTTTCAAGAATACGTTATCACCGACGATAAATTCAAGGTCTCGACGTCGAGTATCTGCATACTGTTTCTGACGATTCTGAGTCGTCCTAACTCTTTCCTTGATAATGTTGACTACTTGACAAGTCTCTTCAACAAACTCTGGTCCAAAGATGCTATGTTCTCCAACTTCATTCCAAAATAAAGGAGTTCAACACTTCCTACCATACAGTGCTTCATAGGGTGATATTTGTAAAGTAGCCTGATAGCTGTTGTTATAGGCGAACTCAATCAATGGAAATTTCTCGTCCCATGAGCCTTTAAAATCAATAACACATGCTCAAAGCATGTCTTTTAAAATCTAAATAGTACACTCCAATTGTCCGTCTGTCTAAGGATGGAATGCAGTACTGAACTTCAACGTTGTACCCATAGCCTTTTGCAATCCTTTCCAAAACTTTGAAGTAAAGCGTGGGTCTCTATCGGACAAAATGCTTTCAGGTACACCATGTAATCTGATAATATTATCCACATATAGCTTGGCTAACCTCTCCAGGGTATACTGTGGTCGTATAGCTATAAAGCGAACTATATTAGTCAAACGATCTACAATCACCCAGACCGCGTCAACTACTCGAAGAGTCAATAGTAACCCTGTGACGAAGTCCATAGTGATGCAGTCCCATTTCCATGCTGGTTCTGGTAGTAGCTGGGTTTGAATGTCCTTGTATTCCCTCCGTTGTATGAATTTCCGTTTGTCCTTTTAATACCCTTATTTTGAGCAAAATAGCTCTCTTTCTGGCTCGACTCTATCACTCGAGCAATCTGTACTGCTTCATTGTAGACTTTCTTCTCCAGTCCCAGAACATGCTCGCGAATGCTTCCCCTAAGTCCCATGACGATCCTTCGGGTCTTAGTATTTTCCTCTTGCATACTGGCAGGTGCAAAGAAAAAAAGCTCTTCATAACGCTGTTGGTATGCATCCACAGTCATCTGGCCCTGATATAAACTCAGGAACTCTCTCTCCATAGAATCTCTAAAACTTCTGGGGAAGTACTTCTTAAAGAATGCCTCTTTATAGATAGCCCAGGTCAATTGGGCGTGCTTGGTTAACAAATAAGTCCGTGTGGACTTCCACCAGTGGTGTGCATCGCCTTTTAGCATGAATGTTGCACACAGTACTTTCTTCTCCTCATTTACTGTCATCATCATAAAATTTCTCTCCATTTCGTCGATCCAATGTGCTGGCCACAAAGGATCAGCTGGTTTACCATTATATTCTTTAGGTTTCATCAATAGAAAATGCCCGATCAGTCGGGAGTGGTCCAGCTGATATTGAGCATAGGCCCCATACATAGGTGGTTGGTACTGGTAACTGCCTTGAGCTACCTCAGGATTCTGCACTGGAGCCTGCATAACTGGTGTTTGAGGTGCTTGGGGTACCGTGTTGCTTCCCCCTGGTACTGTGCTACCATGTCCTACTGGCATAGGTGTCGTATGTGCAGCTGGAAAAGCCATTCCTATAGAAGCTTGCATATTGGCTTGCACTTGCTATATTTGCTGCAACTGTTGTGCTAAGTTCATTATGGCTGTAGCCAAATCTGTAGGTGGGGCTGGCAAGTTTGTAGGATTTGTCTGACCATTAGTTACTGCGGTGCCATATTTAGATTCTCTTGTGCTTCATGATTTTCATGGTTGTCTTCCTCCACAGGGGTGGTGGTGGTGGAATTGGGTTACGGCCTCGTCTGGTCACTCTTCGCCCAGCCATTTCCTGTCCTGGTGGTGGTAGTGTCTGAAAATCAGTCATAGAACATGTGAGGTAATCAATATAAGTTGTTCCCAAGTCAAAATCCAACTAATCAATATAAATTTCCAATTTTTCAGATTATTTAGTAAAAAATACTGAATTTTCCATCGTAGGGTCGATGGTAGGGTCGCTCCTTATGCAACCATAGGGTATGCGACCCTAAGAACACTGTCAGCTCACCGAGAGCCTAGGGTCAGTATACGTCCGACCCAAGGTCCAACCCATGGTTCTCTGTCAGATCACCGAGAGCCTAGGGTCGATGGTAGGGTCGGTCGTAGGGTCGCACATTTTGGTTGAATTCTGCGACCCTACGATCC
This sequence comes from Protea cynaroides, assembly GCA_028583415.1. Classification (NCBI taxonomy): domain Eukaryota; kingdom Viridiplantae; phylum Streptophyta; class Magnoliopsida; order Proteales; family Proteaceae; genus Protea; species Protea cynaroides. The sequence continues at coordinate 43,504 of JAMYWD010000747.1, read as the reverse complement.
AAAATCAGGTTTTTAAACCTAATTTTGGTTTCATTTCCTATTCTTCCTCTTTTGTTCCAACTCAACTCGCTTCCCCTGAGTTGCTACAGTATCGACCCTAGGGTTTGGTGATTGTTTCTTCCGTTCACGACTCCCGCTCCGTCTCTTCAGGTATGCTCTCTACTGTTTCCCATTTTTAAGCTTTCTAAACTAGGTTTTCGTCCATTTACGTCTCTTCAGCTTGCATATTGGCTTGCACCTGCTGTATTTGTTGCAACTGTTGTGCCAGGTTCATTACGACTGTAGCAAATCTGTAGGTAGAGCTGGCAAGTTTATAGGATTTTCCTGGCCATTAGCCCCTGGTGTTGTCATATTCTGATTCTCTTGTTCTTCAGGAATTTCATGGCTAGTTTCCAACACAGGTGGTTGTGGTGGAATTGGGTTACGGCCTCGTCTGGTCACTCTTCGCCCAACCATTTCCTGTTCTGGTGGTGGTAGTGTCTGAAAAACAATCATAGAACATGTGAAGCAATCAATATAAGTCGTTCCCAAGTCAAAATCCAACTACTCAATGTAAAATTCCAATTTCTAAGTCATTCAGACAAAATACTGTATTTTTCATCGTAGGGTCGCTCTATATTGGACCCTAGGGTATGCTACCCCAAAAACCCTGTCAGCTCACCGAGAGCCTAAGGTCGATTGTAGGGTCGGTATATATCTGACCCTAGGTCCAACCACACGATGTCTGTTAGATCACAGAGAGCCTAGGGTCAATGGTAGGGCCGATCGTAGGGTCGCACATTTTATCGAATTTTGCGACCCCACGACCCAAAATTAGGTTTTTAAACCTGATTTTGGATTCATTGCCTACTCTTTCTTCTTTCTTCCAACTCAACTCGCTTCCCCTGAGTTGCTATAGTATCGACCTCTAGTGTTTGGTAATTAATTCTTCTGTTCACGACTTCTGTTCCTTTCCTTCAAGTATGCTCTCTACTGTTTCCAATTTTTAAGCTTTCAAAACTAGGTTTTTCTCCATTTATATCGTTTTCTTCAAAATAAAAGTTTTCTAACTGTAACAATTTGATTTTTAATAGGGGATTTTGCTATTGGCTACCCAATGGACGAATGCCCTTATAAATATTAGAGTTTCATCGGTTAGTTATCGAGAAACTTAAAATTTTCCATTTTGACCTAATTTTCAGGATTTTTCCAATTTGTTGAAATTTCTTCAAATTCAATCTTTCTAGATTAAATTTCCAACTGTATGAGCTTTGTAAGATGGTTTGGAACCTATGTAAGTCCTTCTGCCCAGCTGTTTGGGTGAAAAGTGAGGCTTTTGGCCAAATCATGCTGTTATTATTGCCAAAATTTTGAGTTTTTCACCATATCTAATATCTTGTTTATTTTTCTGTGTCTTTGCAGATAGCATGGCTCGTACTAAGGTTCCTAGAGCTCATGATCCCGTTCGTTTCCGCTCTAACGAGGCAGAGGCTTAGTATGCTCGTTATGAGCGTAAGAAGGTGGAAGGGGGTCGCTGTGTAAACTTGGCTAGTCTAGCCTTGTTTAACGTAGAGGGTGCCTTTGGTGACATAGGTTGACTTCCCGTGATCACATATGAGGCTTGTACTTGTCCTGCTTTGGTGAGGCAGTTCTATTGCAACCTCCAGGTAGTAGGGAATCGCAATGATACAGAGAGGGGTAGGGAGCTCAGGATCACCAGCTATGTGAAAGGGGTGGAAGTTTCATTTAACTGCCAGCAGTTGGCTGATCTCCTGGGCATATCAAATGACGGCCCTTTGGTGTACTGTGCTCCTAAGGAACCCCAGTTCCTATCCTTGGCGATGCATGCTGAGATTGATAGTCAACTTCTTAGAGGTGATCGCTGGGAGATCAAGGCGAACAACCTATGGCCAGAGCCTCAGGTGTACTGCAGGATCATTCAGCACAACCTAATCCCCCAGAGTGGCCACTATGATAGGATTTCTCAGTTGACCCAGTATGTCCTGTACTGCATTTGTACTAGGCAACCTCTGTGCCTTCCTTATATTATCATCAGGACTATGATCCATGCTACGCTGCCTGGTTAGCTAGGCAACCTGCCCTACGGACGTCTGATCACTACTCTACTCACACGCCTACACGTCGACTTATTGGATGAGAGGATTCATGAGGATACCTTCTCATCGGACCTTGACTGGGAGGCCATCTGTAGGATGGGTATGCGAGATGCACAGGTCAGTGATGATGAGAGGAACGCTCTGGTACATCTTCGCACCCGGGTAGAGATAGTAGACGCTGAGGCTGCAGCAGCAGGGGTCCATGGGGGTGAGGCTGAGGATGATGATCGTATGTTCATGGATGTAGACGACATACCTCCTCCATCACCACTACATTCTACTGGAGCTGGTCCATCTCGGGTTCCTTCACACACTACTGGTCCTTCACACCCGCCATCTAATGATATGATGGGGCTACTACTTGAGATTAGAGAGGCTCAATGCGTGACTGATTTGAGAGTAGGAGAGCTTCTAGATGCTTAGCGCGCGACTGATGGGAGAGTAGGCGAGCTTCTAGATGCTCAGCGTGCGTCTGATCAGCGGATGGCTGAATTGACAGGTAGTCTCTAGACGACCCAGACTCAGGTAGCCTGGTTAACTAAAGTGTATGTTGAGGACTATGATCGGGATCGTGAGGCACCTCCTCCTCCAGCACCTCCAGCTCCATAATGTATATTTTTCTTTTTGTTTTTCTTTGTACTACAGAGTAACTATCTGGATTGTGGACTGTACTCTTGATTTGGATATGTATAAACATTGCTTTTTATTTAATGTATATGAAACTTGTTTCTCCTTTTAATAGTGTATTATTCTCTTTCTTAATTTTGTCTCATATAACACAGGTGCTTATAGTGTGTTCTTATTACAGCTTCTTGATTTTATCCTAACTCAGTTCACGAACTTTTGTGGAAGTATACAAGTTTAATAGACAGGGCCTGAGAGCTCTGATACCAAGTTGTCACACCCCAATTTTGTACTATTCAAAATGGTGTAATGAACCGTCAATAAACCAATAGTTCAACCAGAATCTCGAATAGGTTGTGTCCATTTTCTTAAATCATACACATACACAACTAAAATTAGAATAAATACACAATAGCGAAAGTCTTTAATATTAAATGAACTGAGAGTTTAAAGATGATAACATAAATAAATTATCCAATTATCTTCAAAAGACTAAGACATAAAGTAAAATAAAATAATCAATTATATTTCCTTAATAATTCAAATAAAAATCTAATCGAAGATGCATGAGTTGCACTCGCATAACAAATCATGCAACTCCATCATAACTTCTGCATCCATTGTCGTCGCATGTCCATACATCGAAGCATTCATATAATCTTCTACGGTGGTACCTGCATCATCAACTAAAAATATTCGACGTCGAAAGGGTGAGCACACATCACGGCTCAGTGAGCAAACAAAACAATGCAACAAACATATGCATGCATTTAATTCATTTCTTTGGTCTGGTTCATAACTTTGCAATGTCCAATAGAAAGGATAGGTGGCCGCCGCACCTCTATAGACGAGTGTGTGAAGCCGCCCAATGGATCAAACATCACTGCCATCCCACATGCACCCATCATGGAATAGAGATAGAGCTAAAGTGTTTAATGTAAGACCCGTACTCCGTAAACCCGGTCTAAACCTTGGTTTTGATGTCGTGACAGGTCTTCCGATCATCACCGGGCCAGACGGGACGAGCGGATGACAAACAGGTATGAAATTGGACCAAAGATGATCAAATCAACATGATTTTATGTTGATCGGTCGATGGTACCGGTCTTGGTACCGGTCGACCGGTCAGCTCTGCGCAGCTGAGTGTGGAAATCCAGAAATTGACTTCTGAGGGTCCCACTTTCCTGATTTCGAATCCTAAGACTTTCCTAATCTTAAGAGGGTTACTAAACCCTAATTCTAGCCTATAAATACACCCTTAAACCTCCTCAAATCCTTTCCATTGTCTCTCACAAACTCTAGAGAAGAGAAGGAGGTTGGAAAGGAGAGGGAGCTAGGAAGAAGAAGAAGGTGCCGCCATTACCGTTCGACGACGCTCAAGTTACGCCAGTCAACGGTAAGTGTTTTAACCATTCTTCTTACCCTATGACCCTAAGATAGTTGTATGGGTGGATTAATACCATGCAAGTAGGTATTGATCTAAAACCCTAACTGGACCTTAAACCCTAAGTTTCCGTCAAACCCTAGATTCGAGTTCCGAGATGATATTCATCGAAACTAGACTCGAATGAGTTGAGGATAACTCTAACTCAAAGATTAGATTTAGAATGGATAGGAGAAACCTTGGAAATCCATGGAGGATGATCGACGGCAGTGGAAAAACCCATGTATGGTCTTCCGGAGACATACCGGTCGACTATACCGGTTGCACACAGTGCGGCCGGTATGTTGCCACCGGTATCCCTCAGGAGGCTGGTCTGTGGGGACCGACTGACCATACCGGTCGCCAGTATTTCCCACAGAGCTGCAACCGGTACATGCCACCGGTCAGCTCTGTGAGGGTATTTTGTAACCATGTTGGTTTTCGACCAACATGAAACCCTAAGCAATATATTCTAATGAAACCCTAAGAATATTGTAGGACTTTGTGATTTCCCGTTTGGATCTTGCGACGTGGAGCAAGTTAACAAACGAGCGTCAGGTAAGGGGATCTGACCTAAACCTAATAATTAATATATGATGTGATGTTTGTGCATATTCACAAGCCATCTTTTATTTCCAGTTATTATTACTGTTCATGCATTGATAGGATGTGATTGTTAAGCATGTGATTGTTTTCGTTAGTGTGTGGAGTGGGGCATGGGCCTGGGATCGCTCCTCACACTAGCACCTTTTGTGGTATTCTGTCTTAACATGCTTGGTACGGGTGGAGCATCAGGGGAAGGTCGTGGTACGGTGGTCTCCGATATTGATGTTGGCCTGGCCATGGTTATGTGGCACTGTGGTCTCCGAGTCGACGCTGGCTTGTCCATGATGCTTTAGCTCTATCTCTATGTCGTAGGGAGTTATGTTGGGATAGGGTCTACCTGCGTATTGTTTCTATCCTAGTGGGTTAGTTGCGGATAGGGCATCAGGGGAGGTGTGGGAATGCCTTAGTTCTATCTCTATGCCGTAGACGGCTGTGCTGGGATAGAGCGTACATTGATGACATATAGGATTAGTTAGTTGCGAGCCCAGTTTGTGAGCCCTGGCCAGTAGGGGGTACTGGTATGGGTAGAGTATCAGGGGAGGTACGGGGGTATCTTAGCTCTATCTCTATTCCATGATGGGTGCATGTGGGCCAATGGGGGTGTGATCCATGAGGTGCCACACACTCGTGTATAGAGGTGCGGGGGCCACCAAACCTTTCTATAGCACATTGCAAACTTAAAACCAGACCATAGCATAAAATGATTGTTACTCATGCATAATATTGTGAAACTGTCTGATTGTCTTACTGAGCTAAGTTGTAAGCTCACCCTTTGTGTACACAATGTTTTTAGATGTTGATGTAGGTTACACTGTTGACGACTATATAAATGCTCTGGTGTATGGTGGTGTTGCGGCGTTGGACGTACAGACAGGAGAGGACGAGCATGACGCTTCATGCGAGTGCCCTTTCTGCGTATACCTGTGATCGGATTTTGTTTATTCGTTTCAGTTATTTTCGTTTGATATTAAAGGGATGTAAAAGATATTTATTTTATGTTTGGATTTGAATAATTGGATACTTATTTAATTTATCAATAGATACTCAGTTCATTCTATTTTAAAGACTTCCGCTGTACTATTATATTCTGATTGTGGTTATGTGTGATGGTTTGTATGAGTGGACACGGCCTATTCGAGATCCTAGTGTGAACCATTGGTTCAATGATGGTTCACTCACACCATTCTGGTTGGATCAGAATTGGGGTGTGACACTTAAGATCGCACCGCATCACACTTCCCCTTATGCCCTACCCATACCAACACGTAAGCCCCTACTGACGTGGGCTTGCAAACTGGGCTCGCAACTAACCAATCCTAATGTCAAACAGTGTATCCAATGCCTCACCCCAACATCCCTCAATACGTCCATAGAGATAGAGCTAAGGCCCCCCGGCAGAGTCAGAGACTACACTGTCCGAGACCACCTCCCCTGATGCCCTACGACGTAATAGTTCTGCTAAGGTAATGGCGATACGACGATGTTAGTGGACAAGACTTGAGTAGAGATAGAGCTAGAGTCTGGTGACTAGGATGAACCACAGTGTCACGTCCTCCCCTGATGCTCCACTCGCATCTAGTACACTAACCACACACATACATTCACATGCCTATTCCTAGCAGCATCATCATCATCATGTTATAATAAACGGAATTAAATATGCATGAACAGTAATAACAGGAATAGTGGATGACATGTGATATCCACATTACAATCATACAAGCATAGAATCATTCATGGTATTGGACTCAATAAACAAAAACAGTTTATTATTAGCCAATTAATTTAGGCCTTGTTCCCTCACCTTTGATTGCTAGTAGTTCCTCGTTCAAGCTTTATAATTCACTTTTAAACCACTGGAAAGACCTAACAAGTCAATAGATTTTAATTAGAATTAATTCCAATATGTTTAAACTAACAGAACCTGTAGGGTCGCAGGTGGGGTAGCACCTGGGGTAGCAGTTTCTGCGACCACAAGGGTAGGGTCGCAGGGTAGGGTGGCAGTTTCTGCTACCGTAGGGTGTAGGGTCGCAGGTGGGGTTGGATACCATTCGACCCTACGTGCGACCACACCCTCCCTGGGAGTTCCCGAGGGCATGTGGTCGATCAAGTGGTCTCGTAGGGTTTGATATCATTCGACCCTACGTGCGACCATACGTGTTTTGTGTCGACCTTTCATTTTAAAGTCCATTCCTTCATGTTTGAATCCTTTGGCTTACAATCATGGTCCATCCTATGATTGTTCTATGGCTCATAACTACAATTTATACACCATTCATTGTCCATAATGATCTCTTCCATGCAATCTCTTAGAATTTATCCATGGATGGATGATTTGGGTTTCTCCTAATCCTATGTTCTTCATAAACTATTCTAGGCTCCCAATTCATGTATGGATTTAGGTTCATACCTTGGATTTATTGAGATTCAGAGGGTTCTTTGAACTTCTTCTTCCTTGGTCTTCTTCTTCAAGTTTCCTTCTCTTCCTTCTCTTCTCTTTCTCTCACTTTCAATTAAGGTTCTAAAGGAGTGAAAGAGGCTAAGGGACATCCTATTTATAGAGAAAAACCCTCCATAATAAGTCCTAATGAGTTTAGGAAAGATCCCTTTTTAATTAGGAAGGTTTCCTAATTTCTGATTTATGACTGTTATCGTAGGGTCGGATGTAGGGTCGCAGAATCCGTCGACCCTATGTTTTTTAAGAAATGCGATCCCACAACCAAAAAGTCATGGGTTGGACTCTTTTGAGGTGGGGTCGGTCACACCGGTTTAGGCATGCAACCCTACCCTCATATTCGACTGTTTTTTAGTTAGAATTCATACCTGGTCTTGTGGTTTCTTCATGCACTTGGTCCACTTGGCTCGACCATAATAGATAGACCTGGTACAATGTGGTAAGACCGGTTAGTTCAATACGGGTCTTACACGATACCTGTGATTTGATTTAATTTAGTCTACATGCTCACACAAGGTAGTACAAAATGAAAGGTTCAGGTCATACCTGTGACCACATCAGGCGATGAGGCAGCATCCTTAGAAGTAACTGCATAAACTTTTCCTTGTTGTAGCTACTTTATTGGCTTAGGACACTCTCTTGAATAATGTCCTACTTGATCGCAATTGAAGCATTTGACTCCAGCATTACTTTGCTTCTGTTGAGGTTGGGCAGTCGGAGTAGTCTTGGCTGCAGCATTGAAGCCTTGAGTACCGAAGGGTTTAAATGTCTTTGAGTTCCCTCCATGGTATGAGTTTCCAATGGGCCTCTTTATACCTCTGTTCTGAGCAAAATAACTTTCCCTCTGACTCGATTCTAGTACTTGAGCAATCTGTACTGCTTCGTTATATATTTTCTTTTCTAATCCCAATTCATGCTCACGGATGCTTCCCTTAAGTCCCATAACGAACCTTCAGGTCTTGGTATTTTCCTCCTGCATACTAGAGGGAGCAAAGAAAAGCAGTTCTTCATAATGTTGTTGATATACGTCTATAGTCATCTGTCCCTGATACAGACTAAGAAACTCCTTTTCCATTTGATCTCTGAAACTCCTTGTAAAATACTTCTTGAAGAAAGCTTCTTTATAGATAACCTATGTCAGTTGGGCGTGCTTTGTTAACTGATAACTTCTAGTTGATTTCCACCAGTGGTGTGCGTCACCTTTCAACATAAATGTGGCACATAATACCTTCTCTTCTTCATTTATTGTCATCATCATAAGTTTCTTTCCATTTCGTTGATCCAGTGAGCTGGCCAAAATGGATTTAATGGTTTGTCTGTGAATTCCTTCGGCTTCTACTTCAGGAAACGCTCGATCAGTCTGGAGTGATCAAGCTGATAGAGTGCATATGCCCCATACATAAGTAGTTGGTACTGATAATTACCTTGGTTATACCCGCCTTGTGGTGCTTCAGGGTTTTACATTTGGCCTTATACTGCTGTTGTTTGTGGTGCTTGGGGTACAATGTTGCTACCACCAGGTGCCATACTAGCTTGTCTTATAGGTAGAGATGTTATGTTTGCAACTGGGAAAGCAATTCCCATAGCAGCTTGCATGTTGGCTTGCATTTGCTGTATATGCTGCATTTGTTGTGCCAAATTCATCACTACAGTAGCCAAATATGTAGATGGTGCAGGTAAGTTGGTTGGATTGGCTTGGGTGTGAACATTCTTAGGTGCAGCATTCTGAGCTCCAATATTTCTTTTCTGCCCTTGCTGACCTTCATTGTCGTTGGTCTCCATAGGTGGTGGAGATGGGTTTGCATTCTGTCTCCTTCTACTTACTCTATGCCCAGCCAGTTAAACTCTTGGTTGATGTGTTATTGGAAAAGCTACACAAGTGAGACAAAATAGAGTGGTGGTATTGGGTTAGTCTCATAATGGAAGGCGAGAGAAGAACAAAATCAATAGACAAAATTTTGAACAGAATCAACATGCAAACAACAGTCAGTCATACGGTCGATGGCCTACGGTCGCATGTTGTGCGACCATCAAATCCTTGGAAACTTACTAAGACCCTATGGTCGATCATACGGTCGATGGTTTTGGTCGAATTGTGCGACCGTAAGATTCAAAATCAGTTTTAAAACCTGTTTTTTTTTTTTCGAGATTTTCCCTCTCATTTCCCTTTTTTCTTCCTACGGTCTCAACTCAGCTCGCCACCACCGAGTTGCTACAGTATCAGTTGTACGAACTTAGTGATTTTTCCATTGATCGATAATCTTCCTTCCATTCCTCAAGGTATGTTCTCCACTCTTTCTCCTTTTTTAAGCTTTCATACCTAGGTTTTGCTCCATTTATAGGGTTTTCTTCAAATAAATATTTTTTTGATCGTACAAATTTGATTTTTATTGGGGGTTAATGCTATTGGCCACCCAATGGATGAAAGCCCTCAAGAAAATTTGAGTTTCATCAGTTAGTTTAGTAAAAACTTGAAAATTCTCATTTTGAACTAAATTTTGGGATTTTTCCCAATTGTCAAAATTTCTTCAAATTCAACCTACCTAGTTTAAATTTCTGATTGTATGAGCCTTGCATGATGGTTTGGGACCTATATAAGTCCTCCTGCCCAAATGTTTGGGTGAAAAGTGAGGCTTTTTCCCATTCTACGTTGTTATGCTGTCAAAATTTCAAATTTATCTAACTTGTTTTTCTTATTTTCTTCTCTTACAGTTATCATGGTTCGCACTAAAGTTCCTCGAGTTCATGACCCACGTCATTTTCGATCCATGGAAGCAAAAACACAATACCCTTGGTTTAATCGAAAGAAGGTGGAAGGGGGTAGATGTGTTAACTTAGCCCATTTAGTCTTGTTTGATGTGGAAAGGGCATTTGGTGATATGGGCTGGCTTCCAGTGATTCTGTACGAGGCTTGCACTTGCCTGGATTTGGTCAAGTAGTTCTACTATCACCTACAGGTAGAGGGTGACCTAGAGGATGTTAACAGGGGTAGAGAGCTTCGGATCACTAGCTGGGTGAAATGGGTTCTGATCTTTTTCAACTGTTAGGAGTTGGATGATCTCCTAGGCATCTCAAATGATGGTCAGTTGGTTTACTGTGCACCCAGGAAGCCACAGTTTCTGTCTACACAGGTGCATGCAGAAATAGATAACCAAATTCTTCGGGTCGACCGCTGGGAGATGAAAACAGTCAACCTACATCCAGAGCCACAGGTCTACTGTAAGATTATCCAGCATAATCTTATTCCCCAGGGCAAACACTACGAGATGGTTTTATAGCTGACTCAGTACTTAATGTACTGTATCTGTACTAGGCAACCAGTCTGCCTTCCATATATTATTCTTCGGACTATGCACAGAGCTACGTTGCCTAACTTGAGAGGTAACTTGCCCTATGGGCGACTGGTCTCCACCCTACTCGCTCGTCTTCAGGTGGAACTAGTGGATGAGAGGATCTTTGAGGATACCTTCTCATCTGACCTTGATTGGGAGGCCATCAGCAGGATGGGCATGAGAGAGATATAGGTCAGTGATGACGAGAGGAATGCTATGAGATGTCCTCTCACTCGGGTAGCGGCAACAGATGCAGAGGCAAAAACAGCAGTAGCAGCAGAGGCACACGTGAGTGATGAGGAGGAGGATGATGATCGAATGTACATGGAAGTAGATGCCATCCCTCCCCCATCACTACAGCATTCTACTCCCTTCTCGGGCTTCTCATTCAGCTGGCCCTTTACGCCCACCAATGACATGATGGGGCTGTTACGTGAGATTCAGGAGGCTCAACGAGTGACTGATTGGAGAGTAGGAGAGCTTTTAGATGCCCCCCGCTCTACAGACCAGTGGGTAGTGGATCTGACAGCTAGTCTCCGAGCGACTCAGACTCAGGTGGCCTGGCTCATTAAAGTATATGTTGAGGACTATGATAGAGATCGTGAGGCACCTCCTCCTCCAGCACCTCCAGCTCTATGATATCATTTATTTATTTTTCTCATTTATTTTACAGAATAACTGTCCGGATTTGTGGACCGTTCTCTAATTCGGATGTATCTTGTCTTACTCCAATATATATATATATATATATATATATATATATATATATATATATATATATATATATATATATATATATATATATATATATATATATATAAAATTAGTTTCCCATTTACATATGTACATTATCCTCTTTCTTAGTTTCTCTTTCATACAACATAGGTGCTTATGGTGTGTTCTTATTACAGCTTTTAATTTTTATCCTAACACAGTTCATGACTCACGTGAAAATAATTAGGTCAATGGCTAGAACCTGAGATGCACTGATACCAAGTTGTCACACCCCAATTCTGATCTAATCGGAATGGTGTGATGAACAGTCAATGAACCAATGGTTCAATCAGGATCTCGCATAGGTCGTACCCACCATATCAAACCATACACACATTCCACAGTAATAATCAGAGGTAATAAACAAATAAGCAGAAGTCTAACAGATAATGAAATGGGTGTCTAACAATGATAATAAATAATTAATCTGATTATCTCCAAAACTCAAGACATAAAAATAATTAATCCATTACATGTTTCAATAATCAAATATAGCTAAACTAATCGAATATACACTGGTTGTACTCGCATGAAAAATCATGCGCATCTTCAACAGCTTTTACGTCCATGATGGCAACGTGTCCATACATTGGCACATTCATATATTCTTCAACAGTAGGACCTACATCATCAACTAAAATATTCAACATCGAAAGGGTGAGCACACATCATGGCTAAGTGAGCAAACAAAACAATGCAATAAACATATGCATGCATTCAATTCATATCTTTGGTCTGGTTTTTAAGTTTGCAATGAGCTATAGAAAGGTTTAGTGGCCCCCGCACCTCTATACACGAGTATGTGAATCCACCCAATGGATCAAACACTATTGTCGTCCCACATGCACCCACCATGGAATAGAGATAGAGCTAAAGTGTCTGGATCAAACACCGCCAACACTTCCCCTGATGCCCTACCCATACCAACACGTAAGCCCCTATTGGCGAGGGCTTACAAACTGGGCTCGCAACTAACAAATCCCAATGCCAAATAGTGTATCCAAGGCCTCACCCCAGCATCCCACAATACATCCATAGAGATAAAGCAAAGGCCCCCTAGCAGAGTCAGAGACTACACGGTCTGAGACCACCTCCCCTGATGCTGTCACACCCCAATTTTGTACTAACCAGAATGGTGTGATGAACCGTCTATGATCCAATGGTTGAACTAGGATCTCGAATAGGTTGTGTCCTTTTACTTAAACCATATACATCCACAACCATAATCAGAGTAAACAAACAATAGTGGAAGTTTTTAATACTAATGAACTGAGTATCTAACAGTGATATCATAAATAAAGTATCCAATTATCTTAAATAACTGAAGACATAAAATAAAATAAATTAATCAATTACATGTTATGAATAATCTGACAATTAAAATCAAATCAAAGACGCATGAGTTGCACTCGCACGAAGAATCATGCGACTCCATCATAGCTTCTGCATCCATCGCCACAACACGCCTGTACATTGGAGCATTCATATAATCTTCTACGGTAAGACCTGCATCATCAACTAAAAATATTCGACGTTGAAAGGGTGAGCACACATCATGGCTCAATAAGTAAATAAAACAATGCAACAAACATATGCATGCATTCAACTCATATTTTTGGTCTGGTTCATAAGTTTGCAATGTCCAATAGAAAGGATAGGTGGCCGCCGCACCTCTATACACTAGTGTGTGAAGCCGCCCAATGGATCAAACACCACTACCGTCCCACATGCACCCATCATGGACTAGAGATAGAGCTAAAGTGCCCAGATCAAACACCGCATGACACTTTCCCTGATGCCCTACCCATACCAACACGTAAGCCCCTATTGGCGAGGGCATGCAAACTGGGCACGCAACTAACCAATCCAAATGTCAAACAGTGCATCCAAGGCCTCACCCTAGCATTCCTCAATATGTACATAGAGATAGAGCTAAGGCCCCCCGGTAGAGTCAGAGACTACACGGTCCGAAACCACCTCCCCTGATGCCCTACGACGTAATAGTTCTACTAAGGTAATGGCGATACGACGATGTCAGTGGACAAGACTTGAGTAGAGATAGAGCTAGAGTCTGGTGACCAGGATGAACCACAGTGTCACGTCCTCCCCCAGATTCCCCACTCGCATCAAATACACTAACCACACATATACATTCACATGCCTATTCCTAGCATCATCATCATCATCATGTTATAAATATACGAAATTAAATATGCATGAGCAGTAATAACAGGAATATTGGATGACATGTGAAATGCACATTACAAGCATACAAGCATACAAGCATAGAATCATTCATGGCATTGGACTCAATAAGTAAACAGCTTGATATTAGCCAATTATTTTAGGTCTTGTTCCCTCACCTTTGATCGATGTTTGTTCCTCTCCCAAGCTTTGGAAGTCACTTTGAATCTATTAGGAACCTAAACAATTAATGTATTTAAGTTAGGGTTCATGTTTACCAAGTTATAGTAGTCAAAAATCTTGTTTGGTTACAAAATATGCTTGCTGTTAACGTGTGGTCGGATGTGTAGTCGGACCTGTGGTCGCAATATATGAGACCACACACTGTGTGGTAGGACCCTATGGTCACAGATTATGCGACCACACCATGCGACCACACCTTTCCTGGGAACTTCCTGAATAGCTGTGGTCAACCCTCTGGTCACCCTGTGGTCACATTTTATGCGACCACACCATGCGACCACATGATGTTTGGTCACTTTTTCATCTTCAGTCCGAATTCTTCCTAAGTCGATTCCTCGGCTTATCACTTGGGTTCATCCTATGATTATTCTATGACCATTATTTATAGTTTCTCATTAACAATTATCCCTAATCTCTTTTCTCATGGTTTTTCTTAGAAATTTCATAACCGAAATCGTTGCAATAGATTCAACACAACAACTTGATAAAAGGAACATATCCTATCTGATCTAGCCTACAGAGTCAAGTCTACACCTTAAGCTTGCTGTAAGGAGATAGAACTTTCTCTTCAAAACCTTCTTCTCCAAGCTTCTTTTCTAAATCTCTTTCTTCCCCTTCTCTTCCTTTCTCTTTCTCTCTTAGGTTTAGGGTTTCAATTTGAGTTCTAAAAGAGTGACATAGGCTAATAAATGTCCCTTATATAGAGGGAAAAACTCCATATAAAGTCCCACTTAGATTAGGAAAGAACCCCCCTCAAATTAGGAAAGTTTCCTAAGCGCAGAGTCAGTTCAGCATCATGTGGTCGCACGTGTGGTCGTAGAATCCGTCGACCACACACCTCAAAACGTGTGACCACACGTTGTGTGGTCTCATGTGTGGTCTCATGGTGTAGTCTCATGGGTGGTCTCATGTATTGACCACACGTACCGACCACACGTATCGACCACTCCTACTACCATACAATCAAAATTTTTTGGTTTTCAGTTTTTGATTGGTTGCTTCCGCAAGATCTTAAACGGTCAACCACACCAACTAAGTTTGACTCATTGCCTATCTTATCTTGTGGTTTCTTCATATAATTGGTTCACTTGAGCCAATTATGATGGAAAGACCGGTCACGACACAAGAATGTAAGGTTAGACCGGGTTCGTGGCGTGCGAATCTTAGAACTCCACCACCCTTAAAAGAAATTTCATCCTCAAAATTTGAACGTATGGATCTTACAACTCCCCCATCCTTAAAATAAATTTTATCCTCAAAATTTGATTTTACTTCGGAGTCAATAGGTGGAAACACTGTTTTCGCATTGCATCTTCTTCTTCCCATGCAATCCTCTTCCCATCTTGGCTTCGTCAAGTTACCTTCATATAATAATTATCCCAGCTTTGGAGATGTTGTACCTTCCAACTAGTGAACTGGGCAGGTACCACTTTAATAGTTGAATCTTCTATCTAATCCAGTGGATCAGTGGTCAATACCTTTGATATGGATCTCCAACGTACTTCTTCAATAGAGACATGCGAAATAAGTCATGCGCACTAGACATGGACAGCGGTAACACTAATTGATATGCAATTTTTCTACATCTCTCCAAAATTTATAAGGTCCAACACAAATATAGGACCCTACTTTCCCTTCTTGTTGAACTGCTTCAAACTACACATAAGTGATATCTTCAAGAACACTTTGTCACTTATGGCAAACTCAAGGTCTTGGCATCTCTTCTAACAATCTTAAGCTGTCTTGGCCCTTTTTCTTTGATCTTGTCTGCCACTTGATAGGTTTCTCAATAGACTCAGGTCTTAAATTTCTTCATTCACCAACTTTATTCTAAAATAGAGGAGTTTGACATTTTTACCGTACCATGCTTTATAGGTGACATTTACATGGTAGCTTGGTAGTAACTTCAATCCACGGTAACTTCTCAACTCAAGCTCCTTGAAATCAATTTCACAAGCTCCGGGGCATATCTCTTAGGATCTGTATAGTCCACTCCGACTGTCCGTCGGTTTAAGGTAAAATGCGATACTAAACTTCAACTTTGTCCCCATAATTTTCTGTAGATCCTCCCAAAACTTTGAGATAAAGCATGAGCCTCTGACCGACACTATGCTCTTAGGCATACCATTCAATCTGGTAATATTATCCACATAAAGCATACCAAGGTCGTATAGCAATGGAATGAGCTATCTTCATAAGGCGATCAATAATCATCCAAATTGCGTCAACCGATCTAGGAGTCAGTGGCAAATCGGTGACATACTTCATTGTAATGCAGTTTTACTTCCAGACTGGCTCCGATAGTGGTTGTAGTAAGCCATGTTGGTTTTTGTCTTTCAGAATTTACTTGCTGATAATTCAGTCACTGAAACATGCATCTAGCCACAACTACTTCCATTCCCTTCCTTGTTAGTTTGGTAAGAGGTTTTGTGATCTTAGAGTGGTCCTCCACAAATCATCTATAATAACCAGCTAAACCCAAGAAACTTCTGATCTTCGCAATATTCTTTAGGTGTTTCTCATCATATAATTACTTCTATCTTAAAAGGGTCCATTTTAATCCCTTTTTATGATGCTACATGATCTAAGAAGATCACTTTGTTTAATCAGGTCTCATATTTCTTGGACTTGGCATAAAGCTTCTCCCTTCTCAACTGTTGTGAAGCTGATCTGAAATTCGTTGTATGAATTGCTTCATTCTTGGAATAAACCAAAATATCATCTATGAAAACTATGACCCATGTGTCCAATATGTCATGAAACACCCAGTTCATCAGCTCCATAAAAGATGTAAGGGCATTGGTTAATCCAAACGTCATAATCAGGAACTTATAATGCGCAATCCTGGTTCTAAAAGCTGTCTTCGAGATGTCGCTGTCCAAATTCTTCATTTGATGATACTCCATCCAAGGTCAATCTTAGAAAATACCTTGGCTCCTTGCAACTGTTTAAATAAGTCATCGATCTGAGGTAGTAGATATCGATTCTTGATTGTAACCTTGTTTAGTTTCCGGTAGTCTATACATAATCTGACACTACCATCCTTCTTCTTCACTAATTGCATTGGCGCTCCCTGTGATGCAATACTTAGCCGATTAGAACCCTTGTCTAATAACTCCCGTAGTTGAGTCTCAATCCCTTCAACTTCATAGGAGCTACTCTATAGGTGCCTTTGACACAGGTATCGTCCTTGGTAACAAGTCGATGACAAACTCGGTCGCACGATCAGATGGTAACCCAGGTAAGTCTCCTGGAAACACATCAGAAAATTTACGCATCACATCAATATCTTCTATCTGTGGTGCTTCTTTGGTAACGTATATCACAAATACCATATATCCAACTCCTTTCTCTTCAAAGCATCTCTTCGCCTTTAGCATAGAGAGGATCAGCTTTCACTTCTTAGGCAACATGCTTCCAATAAAACTAAATTATATGCCGTCTTTATTCTTGAATGATAACCTCTTCTATGCACATAACAACTTTGTAGAGTATTGAGACAACTAATCTATCCCCAAGATGATGTCAAAGTCTGTCATCTCAAGTCGAATTAGGTTACATCCAACTTCTGTCCATCCATACAATTCGGGCATTGCTCATAACACTCATCTAATGCAACATTTAGTCCAAAAGGGCTTGAACTAGTTTAAAGGTCTTAAGAGCTTGTCGAGTTCCTTCATCTCTTAGTTTTTCAAAGACTATCACTAATAATCTCATATATTAAAAAACTCATTAGCTTATATTTCTTTTATCCTTGATGTTCTACCCCTATCTCTCTTTCATATACCTTAAAAAATATCTTGTGATTGTTTCTTCATATCCCAAGTTTACCTCTAGGAATTAGGGTATATGCTTATAAATTTATTAATTCAGCCAAACTCTTTTGGTCTTTTCTTAATCATCTCACTCGACATTGGGCATAACTCAATAATCATTGTACTAATCTGAATACTACCAATGCCATGATTTTTGACTTTATCCTTGTATCTACTCTTAGATTTGCCTTTAGAAATCTTCTACCTTATCAAAATTCATACCGATATAGCCATCTTTACCTCTACTTGAGTGTTATCTATTTCTTTACTGGCTACTCTTGATAGTTCTCACTTTTTTCTCATACACTCTTTTATAGACATGACTCATATCCATCCATTCAGCAATCTCGAAAAAGATCCTCCATTACTTCATCTGAGATTCCTTGGCTATAGAATCTAATCTGAATTTAATCATCTTACTTCCCATAATTTCTTATTCACTAAACATCTTATCAATGCATGTCGAGAAATGTAAGAATCAGAATGTTTATCCAAAAGCAATTCATTTTCTTCTTTCGAATTCAGAGTAATGACGAACACTTGCTTTATCTAATGAACCTAGGTTTAAAGGATCAAGAGTAAATCTATGGTAATCCAACCGGCAGCAAAAAGGTCGTTAAGTTGCACGGTGGTCCAAATACATGGAAATAGAGGTTTTACAGTTCTTAACCTCATGGTTACAGGTTCTATCGAGTATATAATGCCATTGGTCGAGGCACTACAGGAGTAAATCTGGAGAAAGTTTTGGTACATCAATAAATCAGGTATAAATCAAAAGATATACGCTCAACATGATTAAACATTTAACTGTTCATTCAGTTCATATCTCTGTTCGTGTTGTCGATCATGAGAGTGGCTCAGATTGGTATAATCAGGACTAATACTAAAGAAACAATATGTATAACTCCAATTGACAGGTTGAATTGAGAAGGTATCCTGTCAAGACACGAGAATTTAAATTCTGGTATGTGCATCCTCTATAATCATATGAGTAAGTCAATAATACACCACATCTTATATAAACCTATTTAGTTATATGGCCACAATAGATTTGATCCTTTACTGAACATGTTTGAGGCTTCATCTCCAGAAAATATTCCTCAACCCTTGTTGGATCATTCTGCCATGATGCAGCTATCCCATACATCGGTGGCTGATAAGGGTAACCACCTTGATACACTGCTTGTTGTGCACCAAGCTTCTACACTGGGGTGTGCGTTACTAAGACTTGTTGTATGGTAGGCACTGTGTTATAGCTAACAGGTACTGGGGGTACAGTGTTGCTACCAATCGATACCGTACTTGGTTTGACCCGGAGGTGCTGATGTGGCATTGGCAACTTGGATAGTGATTTCCTGGCAACATACATAGCCGATATCATCTATAGTTGTTTTTGCATTTTGTCAGGTTAAGTTTATTACAACCGTAGCCAAGGCACTTGGTAGTCTAGGTAGATTGGCTGGAGTGGTCAGGTTGTTCACCTTCTTGATTTTCTCTAATCTGATTATCATTATTTAGCATCTGCTCAAACGAGTTTTCATTATCCGTTCTCGACCCAGATAGTAGTGGGGTCAAGTTGCAACATTTTCTTAATGCTCAGCGGGTAATGGATCAGCGTATGGCGGATCTCACTCTGAGTCTCCACGTCACCCAGGAGTATAGCTTCATCTTCTTTTGTAGTTACTCTTATTCATAGTGTATGACCATTATTCTCCTATCTCTGTTGGATTTAACCCCCAAGATCATTCCCTTTACCTCTACAGGGATTTAGGCGTTACTAGCCATTTTTCTTCTTCCTTTGTCATACATTTGGTTTCACATCTTGTGAGCACTAACTCGGTATTCTAATTTCTTGCTTTATAGATGCCCCCTTCTTGCTACTGTACTATATCCTTTGTATACTTAGACAACTGCTCGACTTATAGACCGTACCATATGTTATTTATTTATCGGGATACATTTTGATTCCCTTTTTCTACAGTCTATATATACATATGGTTCCACCTCTTATATGTACATTATTGTCTTGTTTAAGTTCTGTCTCAACCAACACAGGTGCTTATGGTGTGTTTGTATTAAAGCTTTTAATTTATCCTAACTCAGTTCATGGACTCTAGTGGAAGTACTCAAGTTTGATGGGTAAGGCTGGAGAGCTCTGATACCAAGATGTCACACCCCAATTTTGCACTAACCAGAATGGTGTGACGAACCGTCTACGATCCAACAGTTCAACCAGAATCTCGAATAGACTGTGTCTTTTTACTTAAACCATACACATCCACAACCATAATCAGAGTAATAAATAATAGCAAAAGTCTTTAATACTAATGAACTGAGTATCTAACAGTGATATCATAAATAAAGTATCCAATTATCTTAAATAACTGAAAACATAAAATAAAATAAATTAATCAATTACATGTTCTGAATAATCCGACAATTAAAATCTAATCAAAGACGCATGAGTTGCACTCGCACGATGAATCATGCGACTCCATCATAGCTTCTGCATCCATTGCCGCAACATGCCCGTACATTGGAGCATTCATATAATCTTCTACGGTAGGACCTGCATCATCAACTAAAAATATTCGACGTCGAAAGGATGAGCACACATCATGACTCAGTGAGTAAACAAAACAATGCAACAAACATATCCATGCATTCAATTCATATCTTTGGTTTGGTTTATAAGTTTGCAATGTGCAATAGAAAGGATAGGTGGCCACCGCACCTCTATACACGAGTGTGTGAAGCCGCCCAATGGATCAAATACCACTGCCGTCCCACATGCACCCATCAAGGAATAGAGATAGAGTTAAAGTGTCCGGATCAAACACCACATGACACTTCCCCTGATGCCCTACCCATACCAACACGTAGGCCCCTATTGGCGTGGGCTTGCAAACTGTGGTCACAACTAACCAATCCTAATGTCAAACAATGTATCCAAGGCCTCACCCCAGCATCCCTCAATACATCCAAAGAGATAGAGCGAAGGCCTCCTGGCAGAGTCAGAGACTACATGGTCCGAGATCACCTCCCTGATGCCCTACGATGTAATAGTTATGCTAAGGTAATGATAATACGATCATGTCAGTGGACAAGACTTGAGTAGAGATAGATCTAGAGTCTGGTGACCAGGATGAACCACAGTGTCACGTCCTCCCCTGATGCCCCACTCGCGTCAAGTACACTAACCACACACATACATTCACAAGCCTATTCCTAGCATCATCATCATCATCATGTTATAAATATACAGAATTAAATATGCATGAGTACTAATAACAGGAATATTAGATGACATGCGAAATGCACATTACAAGCATACAAGCATAGAATCATTCATGGCATTGGACTCAATAAGTAAAACAGCTTGTTATTAACCAGTTAGTTTAGGTCTTGTTCCCTCACCTTCGATCGATGTTTGTTCCTCTCCCAAGCTTTGGAAGTCACTTTGAATGTATTAGGAACCTAAACAATTAATGTATTTAAGTTAGGGTTCATGTTTACCAAGTTACAATAGTCAAAAACCTTGTTTGATTACAAAATATGCTTGTTGTTAACATGTGGTGGGATGTGTGGTCGGACATGTTGTCGCAATATATGAGACCACAAACTGTGTGGTCGGACCTTGTGGTCGTAGATTATGTGACCACACCATGTGACCACACCTTTCCTGGGAACATCCCAAATAGCTGTGGTCGACCCTCTCGTCACCCTGTGGTCGCATTTTATGCAACCACACCATTCGACCACATGATGTTTGGTCACTTTTTCATCTTCAATCCGAATTCTTCCTGAGTCGATTCCTTGGCTCATCACTTGGGTTCATCTTATGATTATTCTATGGCCATTATTTACAGTTTCTCATTAACCATTATCCCTAATATCTTTTCTCATGGTTTTTCTTAGAAATTCCATAACCAAAATTATTGCATTAGATTCAACACAACAACTTGATAAAAGGAACCTATCCTATCTGATCTAGCCTACAGAGTCAAGTTCATACCTTAAGCTTGCTGTAAGGAGATAGAACTTTTCTCTTCAAACCCTTTTCTCCAAGCTTCTTTTCCAAATCTCCTTCTTCCCCTTCTCTTCCTTTCTCTTTCTCTCTTAGGTTTAGGGTTTCAATTTGAGTTCTAAAAGAGTGAGAGAGGCTAAGAAACATCCCTTATATAAAGGGAAAAACTCCATATAAAGTCCCACTTAGATTAGGAAAGAACCCCCCTCAAATTAGGAAAGTTTCCTAAACGCAGAGTCAGTTCAGCATTGTGTGGTCGCACGTGTGGTCGCAGAACCCGTCGACCATACACCACAAAACGTGCGACCACACATTGTGTGGTCTCATGTGTGGTCTCATGTATCAACCATATGTACCGACCACACGTATCGACCACACCTGCTACCACACGACCAAAATTTTTTGGTTTTTAGTTTTTGACTGGTTGCTTCCACAAGATCTTAAACGGTCAACCACACCAACTAAATTTGACTCATTGCTTACGTTATCTTGTGGTTTCTTCATACAATTGGTTCACTTGAGCCAATTATGATGGAAAGACTGGTCACGATACAAGAATGTAAGGTTAGACCGGGTTCGTGGCGTGCAGGTCTTACAACTCCACCGCCCTTAAAAAAAATTTCATCCTCGAAATTTTAACGTACTGATCTTACACCCCAATTCTGTACTAACCAAAATGGTGTGATGAACCGTCTATGATCTAACGGTTCAACCAGGATCTCAAATAGGCTGTGTCCTTTTACTTAAACCATACACATCCACAACCATAATCAGAGTAAATAAACAATAGCAGAATCTTTTAACACTAATAAACTGAGTATCTAACAGTGATATCATAAATAAAGTATCCAATTATCTTAAATAACTGAAGACATAAAATAAAATAAATTAATCAATTACATGTCCTGAATAATCCGACAATTAAAAACTAATCAAAGACGCATGAGTTGCACTCGCACGACGAATCATGCGACTCCATCTTAGTATATGCATCCATCCCCGCAACATGCCCGTACATTGGAGCATTCATATAATCTTCTACGGTAGGACCTGCATCATCAACTAAATATTCGACGTCGAAAGGGTGAGCACACATCATGGCTCAGTGAGTAAACAAATCAATGCAACAAACATATGCATGCATTCAATTTATATCTTTGGTTTGGTTCATAAGTTTGCAATGTGCAATAGAAAGGATAGGTGGCCGCCGCACCTCTATACACTAGTGTGTGAAGCCGCCCAATGGATCAAATACCACTTTCGTCCTACATGCACCCATCAGGGAATAGAGATAGAGCTAAAGTGCCCGGATCAAACACCGCATGACACTTCCCCTGATGCCCTACCCATACCAACACGTAAGCCCCTATTGGCGTGGGCTTGCAGGCTGGGCTCGCAACTAACCAATCCTAATGTCAAACAGTGTATCCAAGGCCTCACCCCAGCATCCCTCAATACGTCCACAGAGATAGAGCTAAGGCCCCCTGGCAGAGTCAGAGACTACACGGTCCGAGACCACCTCCCCTGATGCCCTACGACGTAAAAATTTTGCTAAGGTAATGGCAATACGATCATGTCAGTGGACAAGACTTGAGTAGAGATAGGGCTAGATTCTGGTGACCAGGATGAACGACAGTGTCATGTCCTCCCCCTGATGCCCCACTCATATCAAGTACACTAACCACACACATACAATCACATGTCTATTCCTAGCATCATCATCATCATCATGTTATAAATATACATAATTAAATATACATGAGAACTATTAACAGGAATATTAGATGACATGCGAAATGCACATTACAAGCATACAAGCATAGAATCATTCATGGCATTGGACTCAAAAAGTAAAATAGCTTGTTATTAGCCAATTAGTTTAGGTCTTGTTCCCTCACCTTTGATCGATGTTTGTTCCTCTCCCAAGCTTTGGAAGTCACTTTGAATGTATTAGGAACCTAAACAATTAATGTATTTAAGTTAGGGTTCATGTTTACCAAGTTACAGTAGTCAAAAACCTTGTTTGGTTACAAAATATGCTTGTTGTTAACGTGTGGTCGGATATGTGGTCGGACCTATGGACGTAATATATGAGACCACACACTGTGTGGTCGGACCCTGTGGTCGCAGATTATGCAACCACACCATGTTACCACACCTTTCCTGGGAACTTCCCGAATAGCTATGGTCGACCCTCTGGTCACCCTGTGGTCGCATTTTATTCGACCACACCATGCGACCACATGATGTTTGGTCACTTTTTCATCTTCAATCCGAATTCTTCCTGAGTCGATTCCTTGGCTCATCACTTGGGTTCATCTTATGATTTTTTTTTCATGGTCATTATTTACAGTTTCTCATTAACCATTATCCCTAATATCTTTTCTCATGGTTTTTCTTAGAAATTCCATAACCGAAATTGTTGCTTTAGATTCAACACAACAACTTGATAAAAGGAACCTATCCTATCTGATCTAGCCTACAGAGTCAAGTTCATACCTTAAGCTTGTTGTAAGGAGATAGAACTTTTCTCTTCAAAACCTTCTTTTCCAAGCTTCTTCGCCAAATCTTCTTCTTCCCCTTCTCTTCCTTTCCCTTTCTCCTTAGGTTTAGGGTTTCAATTTGAGTTCTAAAAGAGTGAGAGAGGCTAAGAAACGTCCCTTATATAGAGGGAAAAACTCCATAAAAAGTCCCACTTAGATTAGGAAAGAACCCTCCTCAAATTAGGAAAGTTTCCTAAATGCGGAGTCAGTTCAGCATTGTGTGGTCGCACGTGTGGTCGCAGAACCCGTCGACCACACACCTCAAAACATGCGACCACACGTTGTGTGGTCTCATGTGTGGTCTCATGTGTGGTCTCATGTATCAACAATACGTACAGACCACACGTATCGACCACACCTGCTACCACACGACCAAAATTTTTTGGTTTTTAGTTTTTGACTGGTTGCTTCCACAAGATCTTAAACGGTCTGGTTTCTACATACAATTGGTTCACTTGACCCGATTATGATGGAAAGGCTGGTCACGACACAAGAATGTAAGGTTAGACCGGATTCGTGGCGTGCGGGTCTTACAACTCCACCTCCTTTAAAAGAAATTTCGTCCTCAAAATTTGAACGTACTGATCTTACACCCCAATTCTGCACAAACCAGAATGGAGCGAAGAGTCGTCTATGATCCAACGGTTCAACCAGGATCTCGAATAGGTTGTGTCCTTTTACTTAAACCATACACATCCACAACCATAACCAGAGTAAATAAACAATAGCAGAAGTCTTTAACACTAATAAACTGAGTATCTAACAGTTATATCATAAATAAAGTATCCAATTATCTTAAATAACTAAAGACATAAAATAAAATAAATTAATCAATTACATCTCCTGAATAATCCGACAATTAAAATCTAATCAAAGACGCATGAGTTGCACTCGCACGACGAATCATGCGACTCCATCATAGTTTCTGCATCCATCACCGCAACATGCCCGTACATTAGAGCATTCATATAATCTTCTACGGTAGGACCTGCATCATCAACTAAAAATATTCGGTGTCGAAAGGGAGAACACACATTATGGCTCAGTGAGTAAACAAAATAATGCAACAAACATATGCATGCATTTAATTTGTATCTTTGGTTTGGTTCATAAGTTTGCAATGTGCAATAAAAAGGATAGGTGGCTGTCGCACCTCTATACACTAGTGTGTGAAGCCACCCAATGGATCAAACACCACTACCGTCCCACATGCACCCATCAGGGAATAGAGATAGAGCTAAAGTGTCCGGATCAAACACTGCATGACACTTCCCCTGATGCCCTACCCATACCAACACGTAAGCCCCTATTGGCATGGGCTTGCAAACTGGGCTAGCAACTAACCAATCCTAATGTCAAACAGTGTATCCAAGGCCTCACCCCAGCATCCCTCAATACGTCCATAGAGATAGAGCTAAGGCCCCCTGGCAGAGTCAGAGACTACACGGTCCGAGACCACCTCCCCTGATGCCATACGACGTAATAGTTATGCTAAGGTAATGGCGATACGATCATGTCAGTGGACAAGACTTGAGTAGAGATAGAGCTAGAGTCTGGTGACCAGGATGAACCACAGTGTCACGTCCTCCCCCTGATGCCCCACTCGCATCAAGTACACTAACCACACACATACATTCACATGCCTATTCCTAGCATCATCATCATCATCATGTTATAAATATACAGAATTAAATATGCGTGAGTACTAATAACAGGAATATTAGATGACATGCGAAATGCACATTCCAAGTATACAACCATAGAATCATTCATGGCATTGGACTCAATAAGTAAAACAGCTTGTTATTAACCAGTTAGTTTAGGTCTTGTTCCCTCACCTTCGATCGATGTTTGTTCCTCTCCCAAGCTTTGGAAGTCACTATGAATCTATTATGAAAATAAACAATTAATGTATTTAAGTTAGGGTTCATGTTTACCAAGTTACAGTAGTCAAAAACCTTGTTTGGTTACAAAATATGCTTGCTGTTAACGAGTGGTCGGATGTGTGGTCGGACCTGTGGTTGCAATATATGAGACCACAGATTGTGTGGTCGGGCCCTATGATCGCAGATTATGCGACCACACCATGGGACCACACCTTTCCTGGGAACTACCCGAATAGCTGTGTTCGACCATCTAGTCACCCTGTGGTCGCATTTTACGTGACCACACCATGCCACCACATGATGTTTGGTCACTTTTTCATCTTCAATACGAATTCTTCCTAAGTCGATTCCTCGGCTCATCACTTGGGTTCATCTTATGAATATTCTATGGTATTTATTTACAATTTCTCATTAACCATTATCCCTAATATCTTTTCTCATGGTTTTTCTTAGCAATTCCATAACCGAAATCGTTGCATTAGAGTCAACACAACAACTTGATAAAAGGAACCTATCCTATCTGATCTAGCCTACAGAGTCAACTTCATACCTTAAGCTTGCTGTAAGGAGATATAACTTTTCTCTTCAAAACCTTCTTCTCCAAGCTTCTTCTCTAAATCTCCTTCTTCCCCTTCTCTTCCTTTCTCTTTCTCTCTTAGGTTTAGGGTTTCAATTTGAGTTCTAAAAGAGTGAGAGAAGCTAAGAAACGTCCCTTATATAGAGGGAAAAACTCCATAAAAAGTCCCACTTAGATTAGGAAAAGAACCCTCTTCAAATTAGGAAAGTTTCCTAAACGCGGAGTCAGTTCAGCATTGTGTGGTCGCACGTGTGATTGTAGAACCCGTCGACCACACACCTCAAAACGTGCGACCACATGCTGTTTGGTCTCATGTGGGGTCTCATGTGTGGTCTCATGTATCGACCATACGTACCGACCACATGTATCAACCACACCTGCTACCACACGACCAAAATTTTTTGCTTTTTAGCTTTTGAATGGTTGTTTCCATAAGATCTTAAACGGTCAACCACACCAACTAAATTTGACTCATTGCTTACCTTATCTTGTGGTTTCTTCATACAGTTGGTTCACTTGAGCCGATTATGATGGAAAGACTGGTCACGACACAAGAATGTAAGGTTAGACCGGGTTCGTGGCGTGCGGGACTTACAACTCCACCGCCCTTAAAAGAAATTTCGCCCTCGAAATTTGAACGTACTGATCTTACACCCCAATTCTGCACTACCAGAATGGTGTGATGAACCGTCTATGATCCAACGGCTCAACCTGGATCTCGAATAGGCTGTGTCATTCTACTTAAACCATACACATCCACAACCATAATCAGAGTAAATAAACAATAGCAAAAGTCTTTAATACTAATGAACTGAGTATCTAACAGTGATATCATAAACAAAGTATCCAATTATCTTAAATAACTGAAGACATAAAATAAAATAAATTAATCAATTACATGTTCTGAATAATCTGACAATTAAAATCTAATAAAAACGCATGAGTTGCACTCGCACGATGAATCATGTGACTCCATCATAGCTTCAGCATCCATCGCCGCAACATGCACGTACATTGGAGCATTCATATAATCTTCTACGGTAGGACCTGCATCATCAACTAAAAATATTCAACGTCGAAAGGGTGTCCACACATCATGGCTCAGTTAGTAAACAAAACAATGCAATAAAAATATGCATGCATTCAATTCATATCTTTTGTTTGGTTCATAACTTTGCAATATGCAATAGAAAAGATAGGTGGCCCCCGCACCTCTATACATGAGTGTGTGAAGCCGCCCAATGGATCAAACACCACTGCCGTCCCACATGCACCCATCAGGGAATAGAGATAGAGCTAAAGTGCCCAGATCAAACACCGCATGACACTTCCCCTGATGCCCTACCCATACCAACAAGTAAGCCCCTATTGGCGAGGGCTTGCAAACTGGGCTCGCAACTAACCAATCCTAATGTCAAAAAGTGTATCCAAGGCTTCACCCCAGCATCCCACAATATGTCCATAGAGATAGAGCTAAGGCCCCCTGGTAGAGTCAGAGACTACACGGTCCGAGACCACCTCCCCTGATGCCCTACGACGTAAAAATTTTGCTAAGGTAATGGCAATACGATCATGTCAGTGGACAAGACTTGAGTAGAGATAGGGCTAGATTCTGGTGACCAGGATGAACTACAGTGTCACGTCCTCCCCCTGATGCCCCACTCGCATCAAGTACACTAACCAAACACATACATTCACATGTCTATTCCTAGCATCATCATCATCATCATATTATAAATATACAGAATTAAATATGCATGAGAACTAATAACAGGAATATTAGATGACATGCAAAATGCACATTACAAGCATACAAGCATAGAATCATTCATGGCATTGGACTCAATAAGTAAAATAGCTTGTTATTAGCCAATTAGTTTAGGTCTTGTTCCCTCACCTTTGGTCGTTTTTTGTTCCTCTCCCAAGCTTTGGAAGTCACTTTGAATCTATTAGGAACCCAAACAATTAATGTATTTAAGTTAGGATTGATGTTTACCACGTTGCAGTAGTCAAAAACCTTGTTTGGTTACAAATTATGCTTGTTGTTAACGTGTGGTCGGATGTGTGGTCGGACCTGTGGTCGCAATATATGAGACCACACACTGTGTGGTCGGACCCTGTGGTCGCTGATTAGGCGACCACACCATGCGACCACACCTTTCCTGGGAACTTCCCGAATAGCAGTGGTCGACCCTCTGGTCACCCTGTGGTCGCATTTTACGTGACCACACTATGCGACCACATGATGTTTGGTCACTTTTTCATCTTCAATACAAATTCTTCCTGAGTCGATTCATCGGCTCATCACTTGGGTTCATCTTATGATTATTCTATGGCCATTATTTATAGTTTCTCATTAACCATTATCCCTAATATCTTTTCTCATGGTTTTTCTTAGAAATTCCATAACCGAAATCGTTGCATTAGATTCAACACAATAACTTGATAAAAGGAACCTATCCTATCTGATCTAGCCTACAGAGTCAAGTTCATACCTTAAGCTTGCTGTAAGGAGATAGAACTTTTCTCTTCAAAACCTTCTTCTCCAAGCTTCTTCTCCAAATCTCCTTCTTCCCCTTCTCTTCCTTTCTCTTTCTCTCTTAGGTTTAGGGTTTCAATTTGAGAACTAAAAGAGTGAGAGAGGCTAAGAAACGTCCCTTATATAGAGGGAAAAACTCCATATAAAGTCCCACTTAGATTAGGAAAGAACCCCCCTCAAATTAGGAAAGTTTCCTAAACGCGGAGTCAGTTCAGCATTGTGTAGTCGCACGTGTGGTCGCAGAACCCGTCGACCACACACCTCAAAACGTACGACCACACGTTTTGTGGTCTCATGTGTGGTCTCATGTATCGACCATACGTACCGACCACACGTATCGACCACACCTGCTACCACACGACCAAAATTTTTTGGTTTTTAGTTTTTGATTGGTTGTTTCCACAAGATCTTAAATGGTCAACCACACCAACTAAATTTGACTCATTGCTTACCTTATCTTGTGGTTTCTTCATACAATTGGTTCACTTGAGCCGATTATGATGGAAAGACTAGTCACAACACAAGAATGTAAGGTTAGACCGGGTTCGTGGCGTGCGGGTCTTACAACTCCACCGCCCTTAAAAGAAATTTTATCCTCGAAATTTAAACGTACTGATCTTACACCCCAATTCTGCACTAACCAGAATGGTGTGATGGACCGTCTATGATCCAACGGTTCAACCTGGATCTCGAATAGGCTGTCTCCTTTTACTTAAATCATACACATCCACAACCATAATCAGAGTAAATAAACAATAGCAGAAGTCTTTAACACGAATGAACTGAGTATCTAACTGTGATATCTTAAATAAAGTATCCAATTATCTTAAATAACTGAAGACATAAAATAAAATAAATTAATCAATTATATGTTTTGAATAATCCGACAATTAAAATCTAATAAAAAACGCATGAGTTGCACTCGCACGACGAATCATGCGACTCCATCATAGCTTCTGCATCCATCGTCGCAACATGCCCGTACATTGGAGCATTCGTATAATCTTCTACGGTAGGACCTGCATCATCAACTAAAAATATTCGACGTCGAAACGGTGAGCACACATCATGGCTCAGTGAGTAAACAAAATAATGCAACAAAAATATGCATGCATTCAATTCATATCTTTGGTTTGGTTCATAAGTTTGCAATGTGCAATAGAAAGGATAGGTGGCCACCGCACCTCTATACACGAGTGTGTGAAGCCACCCAATGGATCAAACACCTCTGCCATCGCACATGCTCCCATTAGGGAATAGAGATAGAGCTAAAGTGCCCGGATCAAACACCGCATGACACTTCCCCTGATGCCCTACCCATACCAACACGTAAGCCCCTATTGGCGAGGGCTTACAAACTGGGCTCGCAACTAACCAATCCTAATGTCAAACAGTGTATCCAAGGCCTCACCCCAGCATCCCTCAATAGGTCCATAGAGATAGAGGTAAGGCCCCCTGGCAGAGTCAGAGACTACACGGTCCGAGACCACCTCCCCTGATACCCTACGACATAATAGTTCTACTAAGGTAATGGCGATACGATCATGTCAGTGGACAAGACTTGAGTAGAGATAGAGCTAGAGTCTAGTGACCAGGATAAACCACATTGTCACGTCATCCCCTTGATGCTCTACTCGGATCAAATACACTAACCACACACATACATTCACATGTCTATTCCTAGCATCATCATCATCATCATGTTATAAATATACAAAATTAAATATGCATGAGTA
Organism: Protea cynaroides; assembly: GCA_028583415.1. Taxonomy (NCBI): domain Eukaryota; kingdom Viridiplantae; phylum Streptophyta; class Magnoliopsida; order Proteales; family Proteaceae; genus Protea; species Protea cynaroides. Next base: position 12,644 of record JAMYWD010000747.1, on the reverse strand, counting down.
CGATTAACAGGAATATTAGATGAAATGCGAAATGCACATTACAAGCATACATGCATGGAATCATTCATGGCATTGGACTCAATAAGTAAAACAGTTTGTTATTAGCCAATTAGTTTAGTTCTTGTTCCCTCACCTATGATCGATGTTTGTTCCTCTCCCAAGCTTTGGAAGTCACTTTGAATCTATTAGGAACCTAAACAATTAATGTATTTAAGTTAGGGTTCATGTTTACCAAGTTACAGTAGTCAAAAACCTTGTTTAGTTACAAAATATGTTTGCTGTTAACGTGTGGTCGGATGTGTGGTTGGACCTGTGGTCGCAATATATAAAACCACACACTGTGTGGTCGGACCCTGTGGTCGCAGATTATGCGACTACACCTTTCCCCGGAACTTCCCGAATAGCTTTGGTCGACCCTCTGGTCATCCTGTAGTCGCATTTTACACGACCACACCATGCGACCACATGATGTTTGGTCACTTTTTTATCTTCAATACGAATTCTTCCTGAGTCGATTCCTCGGCTCGTCACTTGGGTTCATCTTATGATTATTCTATGGCCATTATTTACAGTTTCTCATTACCCATTATCCCTAATATCTTTTCTCATGGTTTTTCTTAGAAATTCCATGACCGAAATCATTGCATTAGAGTCAACACAAAAACTTGATAAAAGGAACCTATCCTATCTGATCTAGCCTACAGAGTCAAGTTCATACCTTAAGCTTGTTGTAAGGAGATAAAACTTTCTCTTCAAAACCTTCTTCTCCAAGCTTCTTCTCCAAATCTCCTTCTTCCCCTTCTCTTCATTTCTCTTTCTCTCTTAGGTTTGGGGTTTCAATTTGAGTTCTAAAAGAGTGAGAGAGGCTAAGAAACGTCCCTTATATAGAGGGAAAAACTCCATATAAAGTCTCACTTAGATTAGGAAAGAATCCCCCTCAAATTAGGAAAGTTTCCAAAACGCGGAGTCAGTTCAGCATTGTGTGGTCGCACGTGTGGTCGCAGAACCCGTCGACCACACACCTCAAAACTTGCGACCACACTTTGTATGGTCTCTTGTGTGGTCTCATGTGTGGTCTCATATATCGACCATACATACCGACTACACGTATCGACCACACCTGCTACCACACGACCAAAATTTTTTGATTTTTAGTTTTTGACTGGTTGCTCCCACAAGATTTTAAACGGTCAACCACACCAACTAAATTTGACTCATTTCTTACCTTATCTTTTGGTTTCTTCATACAATTGGTTCACTTGAGCCGATTATGATGGAAAGACTGGTCACGACACAAGAATGTAAGGTTAGACTGGGTTCGTGGCGTGCGGGCCTTACAACTCCACCGCCCTTAAAAGAAATTTCAACCTCGAAATTTGAACATACTGATCTTACACCCCAATTCTGCACTAACAAGAATGGTGTGATGAACCGTCTATGATCCAATGGTTCAAACTGGATCTCGAATAGGCTGTGTCCTTTTACTTAAACCATAAACATCCACAACCATAATCAGAGTAAATAAACAATAGTAGAAGTCTTTAATACTAATGAACTAAGTATCTAACAGTGATATCATAAATAAAGTATCCAATTATCTTAAATAACTGAAGACATAAAATAAAATAAATTAATCAATTACATGTTCTGAATAATCCGACAATTAAAATCTAATCAAAGACGCATGAGTTGCACTCGCACGACGAATCATGCGACTCCATCATAGCTTCTGCATCCATCGCCGTAACATGCCCATACATTGGAGCATTCATATAATCTTCTACGATAGGACCTGCATCATCAACTAAAAATATTCAACGTCGAAAGGGTATACACACATCATGGCTCAGTGAGTAAACAAAACAATGCAACAAAAATATGCATGCATTCAATTCATATCTTTGGTTTGGTTCATAAGTTTGCAATGTGTAATAGAAAGGATAGGTGGCCGTCGCACCTCTATACACGAGTGTGTGAAGCCTCCCAATGGATCAAACACCACTGCCGTCCCACATGCCCCCATCAAGGAATAGAGATAGAGCTAAAGTGCCCGGATCAAACACCGCATAACACTTCCCCTGATGCCCTACCCATACCAACACGTAAGCCCCTATTGGCGAGGGCTTGCAAACTGGGCTCGCAACTAAACAATCCTAATGTCAAATATTGTATCTAAGGCCTCACCCCAGCATCCCTCAATACGTCCATAGAGATAGAGCTAAGGCCCCCCGACAGAGTCAGAGACTACACGGTCCGAGACCACCTCCCCTGATGCCCAACGACGTAATAGTTCTGCTAAGGTAATGGCGATACGATCATGTCAGTGGACAAGACTTGAGTAGAGATAGAGCTAGAGTCTGGGTGACCAGGATCTCTAATAGGCTGTGTCCATTAAAAATAAAAACCATACACACCCACAACCATAATCAGAATAACTACACAATAGCAGAAGTCTTATAGTAAATGAACTGAGAAATCTAACTATAATAATCATAACTAAAATATCAAGTTATTGTTGTATCAACTGAGACATAAATAAATAGAATATCAATTACATCCCTTTATAAATTCAAATAAAATCTAATAGAATACGCATGAGTTGCACTCGCATGAGGGGTCTTGCGTATCCACTAAGTCTTCGGCTACCATTGTAGCAATACACATGTACACCGAAGCACTTATATAATCTTCGACCGTAGTACCTGCATCATCAACTAAAAATATTCGACGTCGAGAGGGTGAGCACACATCATGGCTCTGTGAGCAAACAAAACAATACAAACATATGCATGCATTCAATTCATATCTTTGGTCTGGTAAATAAGTTTGCAATGTGCTATAGAAAGGATAGGTGGCCAAAGGTTACGTTTATTGACGCCGCACCTCTATACACGAGTGTGTGAAGCCGCCCAAAGGTAACGTTTATTGTTGTCCCACATGCACCCACCATGGACAATGTCCACACAAAGGTTACGTTTATTATTATACCAGTTGCCCATACCAACACGTAAGCCCCTGCTGGCGAGGGCTCGCAAACTGGGCTCGCAACTAACCAATCCTAATGCCAATCAGTGTATCCAAGGCCTTACCCCAGCATCCCCCAATACGTCCATAGAGATAGGGCTAAGGCCCCCCGACAGAGTCAGAGACTACACAGTCCGAGATCACCTCCCCTCATACCCAACGACGTAATAGTTCTGCTAAGGTAATGGTGATACGACGAAGTCAATGGATAAAACTTGAGTTAGAGATAGAGCTAGAGTGCTGAGGCCCAGCCTATGACACCCCCCCTGATACTCGCTCGCATCAAACACACCAACCACACACATACATTCACATGCCTATTCCTATCATCATCATCATCATCATGTTATAGACAATAATTTAAATATGCATGAACAGTAATAATAGAAATATTGGATGACATGTTGAATGCACATAACAAGCATACACGCATAGATTCAATCATGGTATTGGACTCAAGAATAAAATAGTTTATTATTAACCAATTAGTTTAGGTCTTGTTCCCTCACCTTTACTTGATCGTAGATCCTCTTTCAAGCTTTAAAATCAACTAAATATCAATATTATATCACTAGAAGACCTAATCAAGTCGATAGAATTTAATTAAAATTAATTTTGATTTTAAAAAGCATGCTGTTAACTGGGGGTCGATGCCAGGGTTGGAGGTTCCATGACCCTGGGTGCTACCACCTAGATTCTGGACTTCCCGAACACTAGGGGTCGATTGTTAGGGTCTGGTAGGGTCGATTGGCCATCGACCCCCCATGGGTTTAGTCAAATTTTCATCCTAGAGTCCATTCCTTCGTGTTTGGGTCCTATGGCATGCTTCTACAATCCATTACATACATGTTCTATGGCTTAGAATCATAGTTTATTCACTTACATGGTTTTTATGATCTCCCCCATGGTTTTTCATGAAAACCTAACCATGGATGGATGATTTGGGTTTCTCCTAGACCATTCCCTCTTTACTATCTATTCTAAGGTCTGTGCAATTACATGGAGATAGTATCCATACCAGAGAATTAGGCTTGTTTCTCTGAATCCTTCTCTTTGATTTTCTTCTCCACTTTCCTTATCTTCTCTTTCTCTTCTCCTTCTCTTCTCTTTCTCTCAATCCAATTAGGGTTCTAAAAGGAGTGAAAGAGGCTTAGGGACATCCTATTTAGAGAGTAAAAACTCCCAAAATAAGTTTCATTGAGATTAGGAAAGAATCCCATTGAAATTTGAAAAGTTCTTAATTCACGATTCCTGTCGGTAGACTGGGGGTCGATGAGGGGGTCGGAGATCCCGTCGACCCCTGGTTCTAAAATGTCCGACCCTCGGTTAAAAACTCTGGGTCTGACTTTTATACTGGGGGGGTCTGACTCTGCCTTGCTGTGTATGCGACCCTCCCCCTTATTTTAGTGTTTTTGGGTCAATTTAATACCTAAGATCGTGATCTCCCTCACGCACTTGATCCATTTGGCTCGACCATGATGGGTAGACCTGGTTCAAGGTGGTAAGACCGGGTTAGTTCGATACGGGTCTTACAACTCCCCCCTACTTATAAAAATTTCATCCTCAAAATTGTACATACCTTCCGAGTCAAATAAATGAGGATATTGCTTTCGCATAGCATTCTCTTGTTCCCATGTGATTTCTTCCATATCTCTACTTCTCCATGTGACTTAACATAATAGATATCACGGTTGTGTAGTCGTTGAACCTTCCGACTAGTGATTTCAGTTGGTGTTACTTTAAATGTCAAATCTTCAGTCAAATCAGGTAAATCTACTGTCAGAACGTGCGTTGGATCCTTGACATACTTCTTCAATAAGGAAATATGAAATACGTCATGCACACTTGACATAGATGGTGGTAGTGCTAACTGGTAAGCCACTTTCCCACGCTTATCTAGAATCTCATATGGCCCGACATATCTTGGACTTAGTTTCCCTTTCTGTCCCAACAGTTTTAATCCTCGCATAGGCGATACTTTTAAGAATACTATATCACCCACGACGAATTAAGGTCACGGCGTCGAGTATCTGCATATTGCTTCTGACAATTCAAAGTTGTTCTTTCTCTTTCCTTGATAATGTCGACCACTCGACATGTCTCTTCAATAAATTCCGGTCCAACAATACTACGTTCCCCAACTTCATTCCAAAACAAGGGAGTTCGACACTTTCTGCCATACAGTGCTTCATAGGGTGACATCTGTATAGAAGTTTGATAGCTATTATTATAAGCGAACTCAATCAATGGTAACTTTTCATCCCATGATCCTTTAAAATCAATTATACATGCTCGAAGCATATCTTCTAGAATCTGAATTGTACGCTCTGACTGTCCATTTGTCTGTGGATGGAATGCGGTACTAAACTTTAATATTGTACCCATAGCCTTTTGCAATCCTTCCCAAAACTTTGAAGTAAATCGTGGATCTCTATCGGACACAATGCTTTCAGGTACACCGTGTAATCGCACAATGTTATCCACATACAGCTTAGCTAACCTCTCCAGTGTATACTGAGGTCGTATAGGTATAAAGCGAGCTGTTTTAGTCAGGCGGTCTACAATCGCCCAAACTGCGTCAACTACTCGAGGAGTCAATGGTAATCCTGTGACGAAGTCCATAGTGATGCAGTCACATTTCCATGCTGGTTTCGGTAACGGCTGTAACAGTCCTGTCGGTCTTTGTCGTTCAGCCTTTACTTTCTGACAATTTAGACATTGAGACACGTATTTAGCTACATCTGCTTTCATTCCTCTCCACCAATATAATTTCTTTAGATCATGATACATTTTTGTACTTCCAGGATGTATCGAATAGATGGTGGTATGGGCTTCTTTCATCAATCGGTGTCTAATGTCCAAGCTTTCTGTTTCGGGTACACATATTGTTCCTTTATACTTCAGTACCTTTTCTTCGTCCAAGGTGAACTCAGGGTTAGTCCTACCTTTTTCGATGTCCCCTTGTACCGTTCTTAGGTAAGGGTCTGATTTGATAGCTGTCTTTACTTCATCAACTATATCCGGTATAATCTTCAATGCGGCGAACATATTTGAAAACCGATGAATAAACCCTTGGTTACTGATCCATCTGGTGCATCTATCACAAACTGCTCATTACCGTGCTTGAATACCTTTCTGGTAGTACACATTGCAGCGGTTGTGCTAACCTCTCCCTGAGATTTTATCATTGCCTTTATACTCAACGCATCGGCTACTACATTAGCTTTCCCCAGATGATACTGGATATCACAATCATAGTCTTTCAATAGTTCCAGCCATCTTCTTTGTCTCATATTCAGCTCCTTCTGATTAAATAGATAAGTAAGACTTTTATGGTCTGATTTAATCTGAAACTTCTCCCCGTACAGATAATGTCTCCATATTTGACAGCATGTACTACTGCCGCTAGTTCCAAATCATGAGTAGGATAGTTCTTCTCATGTGTCTTCAGTTGTCTTGAGGCATAAGCAATTACTTTTTCTCCTTGCATAAGTACACATCCTAATCCCAGTCCTGACGCATCGGTGTACAAGATAAATGGTTGTCCTGGAATCGAGATGGTCAAGATTTTAGCTGATATCAATTTAGCCTTCAAGGTTTGAAAACTCTTCTCGCATTTATCCGTCCAAACAAACTTCTCACCCTTCTTAGTCAAACTGGTAAGAGGTACGGCAATTCGAGAATAGTCTTCTACAAATCATCGATAATATCCAGCTAGACCCAGAAAACTTCTAATTTCTGCAATGCTCTTCGGTGCTTCCCACTTTACAATAGCCTCGATCTTGCTGCGATCCACTTTAATTTCTTCAGCGGATACTACATGGCCTAGAAAGCGACCTCCTTTAGCCAAAACTCACACTTTGTAAATTTGGTGTAGAGCTTTTCCTTCCGTAGTCGCTGCAGAACGGCGTTTAGATTCTTAACTTGAGTTTCCTCGTCTTTGGAGTAGACTAATATATCATCAATGAATACAATAATCGACGTATCCAACATGTCGTGGAAAACCCAGTTCATAAGTTCCATAAAGGTTGTTGGTGTGTTTGTCAATCTAAAAGACATGACCAAAAATTCATAATGTCCATATCTGGTCCTGAATGCTGTCTTGGGAATATCACCGTCTTTAATCTTCAACTGATGGTAGCCTGACCGAAGATCGATCTTGGAGAACACTTTGGCACCTTGCAACTGATCGAACAGGTCATCGATCCGACGCAAGGATACCGATTCTTGACTGTCAGTTTATTCAGTTCCCGGTAGTCTATATACAAGCGAACGCTACCATCCTTCTTCTTCACGAATAATACTGGCACTCCCCATGGTGATATGCTAGGGCGAATGTAACCCTTGTCCAGCAGTTCTTGTAGTTGTACTTTCAATTCCTTCAGTTCGGTAGGAGCCATTCGATAAGGTGCTTTCGATACTGGTGCTACTCCATGTATAAGATCTATAACAAACTCTGTAGCTCGGTCGCGTGATAATCCTGGTAATTCTTCAGGAAATGCGTCTAGATAGTCACGCATGACATCAATATCTTCCATTCGTGGTGCTTCCTTGGTAAGGTCGACCACAGATACTAAATACCCGACTTTTCCTTTCTCAAGGCACTTCTTAGCCTTTAGCGCAGAGAGTATGAGCTTTCGTTTACGGGAAAGTTTGGTTCCCAAAAAACTGAACTTTGCTCCTTCTTTGTCTTTAAATGTCAGCTTCTTTTCGACACATAATAGGTTTGCAGAATGCCGAACTAACCAGTCCATTCCCAAGATGACGTCAAAGTCTGCCATCTCAAGTTGGATCAAGGTTGCATCCAGGGTCTTTTCATCAATAAGAACTGGACATGGTCCATAACCTTTTTCTAACTCCACTTCTAATCCCATAGGTGATCATACAAGTAGTTTCTAGTCTAAGGATTTAAGGGATAGATTTAACTTCTTTCCAAATGTCACAGATATAAAGGAATGAGTAGCTCCTGAATCAAAGAGTACTCTGGCAGGAATGCCATTAATAGGTACGATACCTGTGATTTGTTTTGGTTTAGTCTACATACTCATACAATGTAATACAACTAACTAAAAAAAATTTAAGTCATACCTGTGACCACATCAGGCGATGCGGCAGCATCCTCAGATGTAACCGTGTAAACTCGTCCTTGATGTAGGTGTTTCTTGGGCTTAGGACATTCCCTTGCTATAAGCCCCACTTAGTTGCAGTTAAAACATTTTATCCCTTCAGTAATTGGCTTTTGTTGTTGTTGAGCTACGGGAATAGTCTTGGTTGCAACTGTAAAGCCTTGAGCACGGAAGGGTTTGAATGTCTTGTTATTCCCTCCATTATAAGAATTTCCAGCTGGCCTTTTTATACCTCTGTTTTGCATGAAATAACTTTCCTTCTGGCTCGACTCTATAACTCGTGCAATTTGTGCCGCTTCATTATAGATTTTATTTTCATGTCCCAGAACGTGCTCACAGATGCTTCCCCTAAGTCCCATGACGAACCTTCGGGTCTTTGTGTTTTCCTCTTGCATACTGGTGGGTGCAAAGAAGAACAACTCTTCATAACGCTGTTGATATGCATCCACGGTCATCTGCCCCTGATATAAACTTAGGAACTCTCTTTCCATAGAATCTCTGAAACTTCTCGGAAAGTACTTCTCAAAGAACACCTCTTTATAAATATCCCAAGTCAGTTGGGCGTGCTTTGTAAGTAAATATGTTTTGGTAGACCTCCACCAATGGTGTGCATCTCCTTTCAGCATAAATGTGGCACACAACACTTTTTCTTCTTCATTCAATGTCATCATCATAAAGTTTCTTTCCATTTCGTCAACCTAGTGTGCCGGCCATAAAGGATCTGCTGGCTTGCTATTAAATTCTTTGGGCTTTAGTTTCAGAAAATGCTCCACCAGTCTGGAGTGGTCTAGTTGCTGCGGGACATACGCTCCATACATAGGTGGTTGGTATTGATATCCACCTTGAGCTATCTTAGGATTTTGTACTTGAGCCTGCATGATAGGAGTTTGAGGTGCGTGGGGTGCTGTGTTACTCCCCCTAGTGCTGTGCTTGCCTGTCCTGCTGGCATTGGAGGTGTCTGTGCAGCTGGAAGAGTTATGCCTATGGCAGCTTGTGTAATAGCTTGTGCCTGTTGCATTTGCTGCAGCTACGGGGCCAAGTTCATTACGACTGTGGCCAAGTCTGTAAGTGAAACTGATAGATTTGTAGGATTTGTCTACCCATTTATGACGGATGGTGCCGTGTTCGTGTTCCCCTGTGTTTTCGGGTGTGTCTGGTTATCTTCCCCCACAGGTGGTGGTGGTGGAATAGAGTTACGGATCTGTCTGGTTACTCTGCGTCCCACCATTAATTAATCTGATAGTGGGATTGCCTGAAATCATTGAACACGAGAGACAATCATTAAATACTTCATTCTCATATTTTAAAGCCACTAACAAATGCAAATTTCAAAATTTTCAGATCATTCGGTCGAAAATACTATGTTTTCACTACAGGGTCGATGGGTGTCCGACCCTCAGTATGCGACCCTGGGAAATCACCCATTCTTCTCGAGAGCCGGGGGTCGATGGGGGGTCGGAGTATGTCCGACCCTGGGTGTGACCCCTAGTTCTCTGTCAGATTCTTGAGAGCCGAGGGTCGATGCGGGGGTCGATGGGTGGGTCGATTGTTTTAATCGAATTTTCTGACCCCCGGACTAAAAATCAGATTTTTAAGTTCCGATTCAAGTCCATTTCCCATTCTTTCTTCTCCTCTTCGACTCGTCTCGTCCCTCTGTGTTGCTACAGTGACAACTCCAGTCTGTTGGTGGTTTGCACTCCTTGTTTCGTCGTCTACACCTCCGCTACAGGTATGTCTTCTATCTTTTCATGTTTTTAGGTTTCTTTACATAGGTTTTTGCTCGTATATCTCATATTTTTCAAACTAAACTTTTTCCACCCGTAAAAATTCGATTTTTATTGGGGGATTTTGTTGTTGATGACTCGAGGAACGAAAGCCCTGAAAAATATTTGAGTTTCATTGGTTGGTTATCAAGAAACTCAAAATTTACTCTTTTTGCCCTAATTTTTGTCGAGATTTTGAATTTCTTGAAATTTCTTCTAATTCAATCTCATTAGTTGAAATTTTCAACTGTATGAGTCTCACAGGGTAGTTTGGATCTATGTAAGTCCTCCTGCCCACGTGTATGGGTGAGAAGTGAGGCTTTTGACCAATTTACGTCGTTATTATGTTGAAATTTTCAGATTTTTCATCTTTACTAACCCAATATCTGCTTCTCTTTGTTATTGGCAGATACTATGGCTTCTACCAAGGTACCCAGGGTTCGCGACCGTCTTCGCTTCCGTTCCAATGAAGCCGAGACGCAGTATGCCCACTATGCTCACAAGAAGGTAGAGGGAGGCCGCAAAGTGGACTTGGCTAGCTTAGCCTTATTCAATGTGGAGGGGGCCTTTGGCGATATGGGATGGCTCCCTGTCATCACCTATGACGCCTGTACCTGTCCTGACTTAGTACGCCAGTTCGACTGTAATCTCCAGGTGGTGGGAGATTACAATGATGTTGAGAGAGGTGGTGAGCTTCGGATCACCAGCTAGGTCAAGGGGGTTGATGTTTCATTCGATTATCGGCAGCTGGCCGACTTGTTGGGCATTTCCTATGATGGCCCCTTGGTGTTCTGTGCTCCTAGAGAGCCCCAGTTATTTTCTTTACAGATGAGGGCTGAGATAGATCGTCAGCTCATCAAACCTGATCACTGGGAGATGAAAGCAAGTTATCTGCGTTCAGATCCACGGGTATACTGAAAGATCATTTAGCATAGCCTGATACCGTAGAGTGGTCATTATGAGAGGGTCTCCCAGTTGACCCAGTATCTGTTGTACAGCATATGCACTAGGCAGCCTGTCTGCCTTCCCTATATCATCATGCGGACGATGATCAGTGCCACGTTGCCCAGTCACACTGGCAACCTTCCTTATGGACACATGATCACTACCTTGCTTACTTGCCTGGGGGTTGATTTGTTGGATGAGAAGATTCAGGAGAAATCCTTCTCATCGCCTCTTGATTGGGAGGCTATTTGCAAGATGGGCATGCGGGATGCCCAGGTCAGCGATGAGGAGAGGAACGCGATGGTGCACCCTCGCACTCGAGTGGAGATGGCTAACGCTGAGGTAGCAGCAGCAGCCGCTGGAGCAGGGGTTCATGGGGATGATGACGATCGGCTATACATGGATGTAGATGTCATACCTCCTCCATCACCTACTCATGCTACAGGAGCTGGTCCGTCTTCTTCAGTTGGTCCTTCGCATGTAGTTGGTCCTTCGTATGCTCCTTCTGGTGACATGATGGGGATCTTGCACGAGATTCGAGAGGCTCAGCGTATGTCTGACTTGAGGATGGGAGAGCTTCTAGAGGCTCAGCGCTTGTCCGATCAGCGGGTGAGAGAGCTTCTGGTTGCTCAGTGCGTGTCGGACCAGTGGGTGGAAGAGCTTCTAGCTGCTCAGCATATGTCGGATCAGCGGATGGGAGAGCTGAGGGATGCTCAGTGTGTGACTGACCAGTGGGTGGCTGATCTCACAGCTAGTCTCCAGACGACCCAGACTCAAATAGCTTGGTTGACTAGAGTCTATGCTGATGACTATGATAGAGAGAGTGAGGCACCGCCTCCCCCATCACCTCCAGCTTCTTGATGTATTTCTGTTATCTTTCTTTTTGTACTTCAGAGTAACTGTCTGGACTGTGGACTGTACTCTGCTTTAATCATAAATATATAAACATTTGTTCTTCCTTTTGGTTGTATATAAATTTGTTTCTCATTTAATAGATGTATTATTCTCTTTCAGTTTAGTCTCAAACAACACAGATGCTTACGGTGTGTTATTATTACATCTTTTAAATTTTTATCCTATCTCAGTTCACGACCTTTTGTGGAAGTATACGATTTCATTGACAAGGCATGAGATGCTCTGATACCAAGTTGTCACACCCCAATTCTACACCATTCAGAACGGTGTGATGAACTGCTAATAAACCAACGATTCAACAAGGATCTCTAATAGGCTGTGCCCATTAAAAATAAAAACCATACACACCCACAACCATAATCAGAATAACTACACAATAGCTGTCACACCCCAATTCCGACTGAACCAGAAGTGTGAGTGAACCGGCTCTAAACCATGGTTCAAACCAGGATCTCAATAGACCGTGTCAACCAATCATTCCCAAGCAATCTAACATAATCAGAGATTAAATACATAGCAGCGGAAAATAATTAAATGAACTGAGTACTATGTTTTAATTAAAATAAATACTCCAATTATTCCATCACTCACCAAAATTTAAATAATAATTATTACAAAGTGTTAACAAAATAAACCCATCACTGAGAGAATACACAGAACGAGCACTCGCATGACGCATCATACTCGTCCTCTACAGTCTGTGATTCCAAAGCCGCCAACGTGTTGTAAGCTGGAGCAGACATGAAGTTTTCCACTGAGTAACCTGCATCAAGATCTGAAAAAGAATAGGATATATCCGGGTGAGCTCACAACATAGCTCAGTAATTACAAGACCAATGCAACAGTACAATATGCATGGGATAACATTACA
>JAMYWD010000746.1:0-20620 GCA_028583415.1 Protea cynaroides | reverse complement strand
CTAACTGATTACATCTATGGACTACCAGCAGTGTTTGATTTTTGCTTGGATGCTTCATGTGCATCAGTTTGCAAAATGGTCAATGGTCATCAATTAAATTATATAAGTTTAAGAAATAGGTCTAACTGATTACAGATCTAGATCTAACAGACTACAGCTCTGTGTACACCTAGTTACAACAGATTTCTGTTCCTCCATCTTATCTATACATCTGTTTACATTTTGACTGGGACCCATGTGATCCCATGTGATCAAGTTACATCTTGGTGATCCTTGTTGGCATCTGACGTGTCTTGGGATATAGCTGAATAAGTGTCTTGAGATATTTGAAAATGTAACAGATTTTTGTGACTTAAGCTCTTGTATTATAGAATTAATTATATAATACATTATGACATATATAGTTGTTTGGTATGATCTAAGGTACTTATTTTAATTTAAAATAAGTTGACATAATCTAAAATCTATAAATAAATTACTTATTTAAATTATAAAATAAAAATGATAAAAGAAAAGACTTTAGCTTGACTTTAAACTACCAATCCTTTCTTTATTGCTCTTGGATTGGGCTTTGGGGATCATGAATGCCAAAAAATCTGATAGAATATTTTTTTTAAAAGAATATGATTGAATAACTTACAAATGTTATTTATATCAATCAACAGCTCAAGCTAACATGCAAAGTAAAAAAAATGTTCAAATATAATAAGGAGACCCAAAACTTGACTGGACTTATAATAAAAAAAATGTTTTGATATATTGTCTGAGAAAGGATTCAATTGATATCTCAGTGGATTTATTGATGAATCAAGCCCAGGCAAGGGCAGATCAAATTCATATAGTAATAAGGACAACAACTCAGATTTTTTTTTTTTTTTGTGGAAACTCTTTACTCCTTAGTAATATTACTATAATACAAAATGAAGTTAATTGTCCTTTGGCAATTCGAAGTGCATGATTGACAAATGGCAAATGAGATACCTAGCATTGGGAACTTGTATTAAAAAAAAAGGGGGATGGGAAATAAAATTATTTTTCTAAAAAAATCATCCATTTAAACAAAGTGACCTTGTAGGGCTCTTTGAGCATTCCAAGTGCAATTTTGGGTAAGTGTCCAATTTTGGGAATTTAAAAATATACAATCAACAAATTACAACGTTCAGAATCTTCGGGCGTATGGATGAAGATTTCATCCCTCATCTCTCATCCCTATTAATGCTTTGGTATAGCCGACTTCTCTTGTCCTATGCCGCCTCTAAGTAGAGTTGCCTAATGTTCCCTACATTGGACCCTTTGAAAGACTATACGCAAATGTAACAGGGATTTGAGTCATCATATGACAAGAATATGAAACCTTTGAAGCTTCAAATGATATTTGTGACTAACTTCATACCATGACCAACTAGCAAAAGAAATACATTTAATCTCACAACCACCACCAGCGTAAAAATAATATATAAAGACAGAATTTTGAATGAATATATATTAAGCTTTATTATAGCCGTTGGTATTTAAATCCATTGAAATTCTTGTCAGCTCTACAAAGGGATCTCATTCGTAGCGGTGGGCTTAAATAATTGAAAGACGACAGATATTGACATTTTCTTTTATAGAAAACATCAACATATATTGAGATTTCAAGGCAAAGGGTTTTTAGTCAGATACTGATTAGGTAGTCTTTTCTTTCTCTCTATAAAATATGAAACCCAAAATCTACCCAAGTAAATATTTTAATAATAAAACTGTATAAGTGGTCAGTCAACTTTAATAATCCCTCTTACCAAAAAAGAAAAAAAAAACTTTAATAATCCTTAAAGAGAGAGAGAGAGAGGAAGAGATGTTCATTAATGGTTTTATTAGTAAGGTATTCAAATCCTTTCCTCTCAGAGGCTTGAGAGGAGAGGTGGCAGCCTCGTTAGATGGCCGACACCTCGGACTCAGAGGAATCCGAGCCCTCCATCCAAGTCTCGGATGAATCCGAGCACTCCATCCAAGTCTCGGATGGAGGGCTCGGAGGCTCGGATTCACCGGAGCCCCAGGTGTCGGCCATCTAAGGGGGCTACCCCCTCTCCTCCCGAACCTCTGAAAAGAAAGAATGTGGATCCATTAGTAAGAGCGAAGGGGATTGAGAATCTTGACACTCGTGACTCGAGAGAATGGTTTTTGAGCTCCGACCCATCAAAACTCCATGGGCTGTGCCTACTGATATTTTGACTCGAGAGAGTGGTTTCCTCTTTACAGCCCAATCTCTGCTTTTGACACCTGATTAATGTTGGGATTTATTCTCTTCCCAACATTTTCACTCCTCGCGCGTGCAGTTTGCTGCTGTCTACTTGGAGGGTGGGGTGTTTAAAAGTCAATTAAAACTCAATTAAAACTTAAAAGGAATGACGCCGACATGTAAGGGGATGTATTTAAGTGAACAAAAAAGTTTGATATTTTTTTCACTGTTTGGGAAGTGGGAGAGACCCAAATCGGCAAATCCTAGGATTAAGTTTTAAACGTATATGCCAGCATAACAACCACATCCTCGTAAAAAATATTTATTTTATTCCAAACTTTCTCTTTTCATTTTTCTAGAAAGCAAAGTAACATGGGATATCATAATAAAAAAAAGAATAATATATATTATACCATCTGATAAATACTATTACTCTAAAAATATCCATATTAAAAAGTAAAGGATTCGAAAGTAAACTTTCAAGCATTGGAGGCATAAGTGTGCTTTCCCTGAGCCTCAACCTCAAGTTCCACGTATTCCTCTCTCTCTCTCTCTCTCTCTCTCTCTGTTTCCATAAAATCTATCGGATCAGGGTTTGTGGGAATTCAACCCAGGTTAATTAGATCAAAGTTCTCAAAGCCTTTTTTCTTTCACCAATCATTTTAACGAAGAATGGTCATGGACCAGTCTATCAGGTAAAAAATGTTTCGATTGTGAAGCTTCATTGATATATATCTCATGGATAAAAGTTTCCTTTCGGAAATTACCTGAGTTGTAGTCCTTCGATCTTTTACAAATTTAATTTATAGGCTGTATAGAATTAATGATGATATATCATATAAGTAAAAAAGTAAATTTAATTGTCCCTAAATACTAATATAAAGTCAGCAACTTAAACAATGCTTATTGAACACCAAATTAAAGACAAGGTTCTTATCGTCGGGTTCTGTGTGTTGGGATTGTGTCTTGTATTATATGGATTCAAATCCTCTCCTCCCAGGGGTTCGGGAGGAGGGCGACTCCTACCAATCGATGCCCGACATGTGGGTGTCGGCTGGATCCGAGCCCTCCATCTGAGTCGGTGCATAAGCTGACACCCTCTGTCAGCTCATCTTATCGGCTCAGAAGGAGGGTTGGGATTCAGCCGACACTCACGTGTCGGGCATTGACTGGTGGTAGCCACCCCGCCTCCCAAACCTCTGGGAGGAGAGGATTTGGATCCGTATTATATAGATCACGTACAGTTATTAAGTAGGTTTGTATATGTTACTTGGATAAAATTTGAGTCCATTACATGTGCATGGATAGTTTTTTATTTGTATAAGATTAAGGTTTATAGGGATCCAATATTTTATTTATTTAAGGAAAATCCTAGATAACAGAAAATGGAATCATTTGTGAGGTGGAAAGATGTGTAGTGATTTTTTGTGCATTTAAAAATAAAATTTTTGAATTCTCTTGGTGGGTGTCGGCATTCATGGACAAATTTATTAGTAAGGGCTCTTTTCATTTTGACAAAAAAATTTATATGAAAATTTTAAAAGAAATAAAATATAATGATCCAAGGAAGAAGGAAAAGTAAATTTATCTTTTTTTTTTTTTAATATTTGAAAATAAACATTGAAATTTTTTTAACATCTAAATTATTATATAAGACAAAAGTAATAATAAAATAATAATCCATTTATATTTCAATATCTTTCTTTCAATTCAAATTTTTTTTTTCTTTTCTTACCTTCCAAACATATTCTAGGAACTCTGTTTACAAAATCAATTTTCCATTGGCGGTGGGAGAGGAAATAAGTGCCCACGTGTCACGTGTGTAACTTCCTCGGCTCAAGATTCCACTGTTCAGTGGCAGTTGCATTTCCACTGGAGAGATGCGGTCCATTTTCCCACCGAATTCTTTTTCAAATCGTATGAACCAACCGAACAACAACACGTTCATATCTCTCTCTCTCTAGATACTAATCTCTTGCGGCTATATAAATGGCGACCATTGTCATTTCTTCATTTCATTCTGCTTAAAAGTTAAAACCACATCAATCATTTCATTCTGCTTAAAACCAGGCAATTGATCCCTCAAACATCAATCTCAAAATGGCTGCTTCCACGTTTAACCCTTCCTTTTGCGCTTCCCGCACTGACATTAACGACAACGTAAGAAAACATCTCTCTTTTGATCTCTATTTTAACTTTCTGTTTCGTAAATTTGTTTTTGGCGTAATTTTTGGTGCTGTTTTAGGGTTTGGTGTGTCGATTGTTGCCTCGGCCGAGTTTTGGGCGTTGCAGAATAATTTATGAGAATAGAAATGGATTGTTGGGTGCTAAGCGATTCGAATTGAGCTGTTCCAGAGGGCAAGAAATGGATGTCAGCACGTTTGCTGTGATGGAAGGCGTTGCTGAATGCTTGGATGGTTTGTGTCTTGCAGATTGCGCTTGGTTTGGCGATGGCTTATCTTTCTTTTTTGGTAGTTTGTTGTTAAATGCTTCGTTTTTCATGTAGATGTGAAAATGAAGGAGCCCGGCGTTTCGACTTTGATAATGAATTCTCAGAATAATGGCGATCGTTTTGGTGCAGTCAGTACGCCTATTTATCAGACAGCTACATTTAAGCAGGTGAAACAGAGGAACACATGCAGATACTGTTATAGACTGAAGCTTTGATCATGTGTTTTGTTGCATGCTTGTAAAATAATCTAATTGCAGCCACCAAGAAAAAAAATTTTGAAGAGACAGTAAAGGAAATTTTTTTTTTTCGGTGGGGGTGGGGGGAGAGTGTTGGTTGGGTATCATTCTTCTTCTTCTCTGTGTTCTGTACCTTTCAATAGTCAGCTCTCTGAGTTTAATTCTGATCTCAGAGAGTGGATTAAGTCTAGAACTCGTCTTAAGGATTTTTTTTTTTTAAAATAGAGATTCCTGCATGCGGCACATATTCCTAGAGTTAGTTCAGCTCACATATTTGGGTTAATCCTTGCGGATGTCTGGATTTGTATGGTTGAACCTGTCCCTAGAAGTCAGAAACTTGACTATCCCTACACCCTCACTTGCTAATGCTATTGAGCTGAGTTGCAAAGGTGCTTGTGAGGACCATTGTTTTGTCCCAATTCTGCAAAGGAGATTTTTGTGATCCTCCATGTGGCACTATGGCAAGCACTTGCATGCTTGAAGGGGAAAGCTGCTTACCAGGGTGTCAAGAGTGAGAATGATCCACAATTTTAGTGGATAAGTTAATTTGCATTAATGTACAAATAAATCAAAAAGAGCGTTTATATAATAAAACATCGGATGTTAGTCAAATGTTGGGATAAGTAATTAGTATCAGTAGAAACAGATAGAAATTTAATAATACACACACAAGGAAAAAGCTCTTATCCTCAGGTCACCTAAATCTTTAAAAAAGGTATTTTCCACAACTAATTTAAAATGTTGTAAAAGCTTTTAAAAGGTTATGAATTTGGAGTGATTTCGACGAAGAAATCTTCAACTTACAATAGGCTGATAAGGACTCCTATGGGCTTTCTCTCTCTATATATTTGCATACCATCATGAAACCTTTTCTCTTATAAGTGACCTCATGACATCATACTGCTTCCGTATTCTATTATTTTAAATTATCTTTAAGATTCCACTGACTGTAAACGTTGTGAAATATGCATAGGATTCTTCAGAGAGCCAATTCTTGGATGGTCCATAGAGCTTTGCTAGTTGGAAATTCTTCCCCAACTATTTTTTAATTATGTGACCTCATACCATTCTCATTTTTTATTTTATCCAAATTTACTCTTCAATGCTCCATGGAGAATGCTGATCCAGTGGACATTTTTATATATGGATTAAAATAAGTGGTTTCGTCCAATTGATGACTGTATATTATAGCCAAATCTTGTAATACCATTCAATTTCTATAACTTGTTTCATGAATATGTTCAGAGAGTCTGCGGCTGTATGTATGTTCTTTAGGTTGTATGTTCTTTAGGTGGCAGGGGTTTGTTCACATTTATGCATATATGTATTTACTAATAGAATTGTTTTATTGCAATTTCATTTTTATGTGATATTCTTTTCATTTTGGTTGCAGCCTTCGGCAACAGGGAATGGTCCTTATGATTATACTAGAAGTGGAAATCCTACACGTCATGTATTGGAAAGGTTACTAGCTGAATCTTTTTTATGCTTTTAGTTATTTTAGATAACCTATCGGCACTGGGAGATAGCTAGTTCATTCTTGTTAGTTGTGAGGTTATTCTTATAATCATCCTTTTGTTTTTAAAATTTTAGCTTACTAGCCAAGCTTGATAAGGCAGATCGTGCCTTTTGCTTTACAAGTGGAATGGCTGCTTTATCTGCTGTCGCCCATCTTGTCGGAACTGGTGCTTATCCACTTCTTATAACTTTTCTAGTTTGAATGGTTATGACATCCTTATTTAATTGCTTTTGTAATGTTCTTTATTATTTAAAGCAAGTTGTCAATTTTAGGTGAGGGAATTCTTGCCGGAGAAGACGTATATGGTGGTTCTGATCGATTGTTATCAAAAGTAATTCCAAAGACAGGAGTTGTAGTGAAGTTAGTATTTTTTGTTTTTGTTTTTGTTTTGGTTTTTTTTTTTTTTTTTTGGTTTATCTTTTTGCCCTTTATACTTATCATGATTTTTCTTCATATGCTTATAATCCACAGGCGAATAGATACAACTAATCTAAATGCAGTTGAAGCTGCAATTGGCCCATGGACAAAGCTTGTCTGGCTAGAGAACCCGACTAACCCTCGCTTACAGATTTCTGATATTCGGGTAAGAAGTATTCACATAATGAGGATGTTTGATTTCTTCTATTTGGGGTTGTTTGTCAATCAATGAATGGAAAAAAAAATCATAAATTTTTCTTTTCAATAAGTACATGGTAACTTGATGTGCTTCCAAAATAAATGTTTTTTCAATTTGTTCTTTACAAGAATAGGATGTTGTCAATACTTACATACATATGCAACTTTCTTGATTGTTTGGTTCATGCTAAGCTAAAATTTTTGAATACATCTATATTTTTGGCAATAAATTTGATACCTGCCTTTTCCTGTGAGCTATTGTTGATTCTCCCCAGATTTAGCTCATGACTACTACCTTAGGATTCATGGTTTCAATCCATATATCAGAATGTAGTTTTTTTTTTTTTTTTGGGGGAGAGTTTTTCTGATTGGTGGAGTGGGATGATGAGGGTTGGAATCACGAATAGCCAGAATCTCAGTGAATCAATAGAACTAGAATACAAACAATAGCAACACCTGAATATCTAACCCACATATGCAAACCAGATAATAAACACCAGGTAGATAATAATGTAGGGAACAAGATATCCCAAGTTGAGGGATTTAAGTTTTGAATGATGGAATGCTAAATATGGACCATTTTGTGTGAGATTTGGAGGATTTTCAACTCCTTTATTGGTTTTCTGATACTCAGTCTGATAGGATGTGGATTCTTTTATTTTCCCATTTATCTAGTGCTTGTTTAACACTAAATTCAAATGAAACTGGGACACAACCTCTACCCTGTGGTTTTCTGATAAACTCCTTTGGCTGGAAGAGTTTATTCTATCTATCCAAAGAGGATAATGAAGTGGCAGAGTTTCTTTCCAAGTAAGCTATCTGTACTCTTTTTCTAAATCAATCACAGGTCACTATAAAACATTTCGTGCCTCATTCTTCTTTGTTCACCATGCTAGTGCTGCATTATAAATCATGCTGGCATACAATTAAATAACAGTGATGTAACTATCACTTTATTTTTCAAATATGGAGATCAATTGTCCTCAGTATCTGGAAACGGACAAGAATTAAGATAAAGTATGTGTGTATTGGGTGACTCTTTAGGCTGAGAAAATAATACTCTGTGCTTCAATTTGAAAAGAGTACAAGCGCTCTCTCTCTCTCTCTCTCACACACACACACACACACACACACACACACACACACATAGCCTAGGCGCCGTGATAACCATGCTCTCTCTCTCTATTGGGGAGTGGGGGAGAAAATATAGCTTTCCAGTCTTTTGTACAGCCTTTGTTGGGCCTTGTATGTTATGGCAGTCCTTATATTAATAAAGCTCTTTGACTAAAAGAAAAGGTATTATCTTCTGAGCTAACATGAGAACTTTCTATTTTTCCTTTTCCAAATCCAGAAAATAGCAGAAATGGCTCATGCTCATGGTGCTCTCTTGCTGGTTGATAATAGTATTTTGTCCCCCGTACTTTCACAGCCGTTAGAACTTGGAGCAGGTAGCTGCATGTGAATACTATGGATGTTAAACTTGCATATTTAACAAAACTTTGACACCTACCTAGTTGAACTATATGTGCTCTGGTTGTTCCTTCTCCTTTCTCAGATATTGTGATGCACTCAGCAACTAAATTCGTAGGTGGACACAGTGATGTCATGGCAGGTGTTCTTGCTATAAAAGGAGAAAGGTCTGTAATAATTACAGTTTAGTTTCGATGATAAAATCTCTCTCACACACACACACACACACACACACACACACACACACACACACACACACACACACACATATATATAAGAACTCATGTGGTCCTAGACACTGGAAGGAGATCGGGATACTGCGTTCCAGTAAAATAAGGATCCTATTGGAAGGAAATGATTCCCTTGATCTTATCACACCACATATCATGCTTGGATGGTCTAAATGGAATGAATGGAATGGGAACAGGATTACATGGTGTGAGTTAAGTAAAGAGCCTGTTGGAATGAAATGACCTGCTTGATCGTATGGGATAACATATCATACTTGCATGGTGTGAATGGAATTAAATTTTATTCTGATAGATATGTGGATCAGATAAACCTCCTTTTAGAGAGAGTGAGAGAGAGAGAGAACCATTACTAAGTGGAAAATTTATCAAACAAAGGCTCTATTTGTTAGCATGTAAAAAGGTGGAAAAACGAAAATTTTCTGTAAATTAGGATTTTCTACTGTTTGTTTTTGTGACGTAAAATGACAAAAAAAGGCATTGAAAATAAGAAAATTAATATAGTGTAAATATCATTTGCAGGAAAATTCACAAAGGAAAAAATAGTTTGTCTCGAGTCAAATGCATTTTTTTGGTTGGTGATGCATTTTTAATTTTTGTTTCTGTTAGTGGAGGATTCATATCATGGCTTTTGGTTTCTTATATGCACATTGAGATCATCCTTGAAACAGAAGGGTTCGGGTTTTAACCTATATTTGTCCATAGTAAATTTCTGTAAACATTTTTAATCATATTGAGTTATTAAATAAATTACAAATTAACTATGCCTTATGCCATCTCTTTGTTGGGAATATGGATCCTGTTTAACCATTCTACTTTGGAGTCATAGGAGCTGTTAACTTAGAAGCACTTACGCCCATTCTAACCCAGGTCATTTCTGCCCTTAGCCTCATCATTTTACCACCTTCAATTTGCATTATATCCTTATGAGGCATTTCTTGTTTTTGTTGAATTTGTAACATTTCTAAGCCATTTCTATTGTTGCCTTGCCAACATGAATCCTTTTTTAGCATTCCTATCTATTTAAAGTCATAGCAATTATTTCTCATAAGCACTACTGACTTTTGTCACCACTTCAACCAGGACATCTTTTCCCTTTTCCCTTTTCCCTTTTCCTCTTCTTTCTGTCACTCTTGACAAACATTGTTTCTCTTTGTTGTACGTGACTGCAACATATCAATCAGCCTCCTGTATTTTGATACCTACTTGTGCTAATACTTTGTTCCCTCGGAAATGTTTCTGTGAATTTATTGACTTTTCTTCATTGGGTTTTTGCTAACTTCTCAGAAATGGGCTCACAGTTTGCTCACTGCCCTATGTTAAATGTCATGTAGGATCCTGGGCATTGGATCTTAAATAGGGGGAATAAAAATATTTTATTGATATATGTTGGACTGTGTCCTCTTAGAACCTGTGATTAAGCGCTTTCCTTTCTCATTAATACATAGTTACCAATCCAGATTATCAGTGAACTCTATGTTGATGTCCTCTCCCCCTCAGAAACCCCAATTGGCCATTGTTCTGATGGTTTGCTCTTGGTTTGGGTTCCATACTATTATTATTTCTGTATTATTATTGCATTCTGTATCTTTTAGTTATACAGATTTCGTTGCTTTTAATTATAGTTATATTTTGCTTGCACCAGCCTGGCAAAAGAGATAGCTTTTCTACAAAATGCTGAAGGATCTGGT
The DNA here is from genome assembly GCA_028583415.1 of Protea cynaroides. Lineage (NCBI taxonomy): Eukaryota > Viridiplantae > Streptophyta > Magnoliopsida > Proteales > Proteaceae > Protea > Protea cynaroides. The sequence goes on along the minus strand of JAMYWD010000746.1, from coordinate 10,168 downwards.
TTAGCTCCTTTTGACTGTTGGATATGCTTACGTGGTATTAAGACAATGGCTTTGCGTGTTGAAAAGCAACAGGTGGGTAACAGTGTAATATTTGACTATTAGATTTTGTTCATGCATTAAATGAGATACAGGGGATTGTTATGTCTGTCTGTCCACTCCACTAAACAGATATGGCTAATTTACTTCAATGAAATCATTCCATATGTGGGTTCCTTGCTTGCTCCATTTGGCCCTTGTGTTGTACACATAGAATGTGAATAGTGACCTATAGGCAAACAACTCTTCAGCAAAAAAAGTGATACATAACCAACTCAAGGTGGGTTTGGACCCTGATTTGTAGTGTCGTAAGCACAGACTTTACAAATAATGCTGGGCCACTACCGTAGCTTTATGTAAATTGAGAAATATATCTAATTCTCATGTCATGTTCTTCGTTCTGCTTTTTTTGGCAGGAGAATGCACAAAAGATTGCTGAATTCCTCTCATCTCATCCTCGGGTGACAAGAGTTAATTATGCTGGTCTTCCTGGTCATCCTGGAAGATCTTTACACTATTCTCAGGTACTTAATACTCTGTGTCAAGGTTAATAATGGATGATGCCTCCGTTGATATTCATACGGTTTATGTGGTAAGTTGGTTGTTTCCCCTAATTTGTTGCCCTCCACCAGGCAAAGGGTGCAGGTTCTGTGCTTAGCTTTTTGACTGGGTCACCAGCACTCTCGAAGCACATTGTGGAAAATACCAAGTACTTCAGTATGACTGTCAGCTTTGGTAATCATCTTTCCTAACCATTTGGTATTGTTAGTATTTACTAGCTTGTGAATTACTATGTTCAATTCTTACTTTTGCAATCTTTCTTCTATTGCTAGGGAGTGTGAAGTCACTCATAAGCATGCCTTGCTTTATGTCCCATGCGGCCATACCTGCTGCTGTTCGTGAGTCCAGGGGTTTAACTGAAGATCTTGTTCGTATCTCTGTGGGCATTGAAGATGCTGATGATCTAATTGCTGATTTGGACAATGCAATTAGAACAGGACCCCTGTGAGGTGTTTCATTGTCTTTTGAAGTTTTAATTCCCTTTTCCAATTAGCTAGGTAATCATAAATTGTTGTTTTGGAACAATACAAGTGGCTTGATTTTAAGCACCAAAATAAAAGAAAGGGAAATATCAGTTATTATATTTTCAACGCTTTTCTACCATGCTTTGTGGTTGATAGTTTATTTAAATCGTGGTTGGTAAATGATACTAGAGTAATCACAATCACCGACACTATTTCTGGGTCATGCTCGGAAAATGCTTCTTCTGTTGTTTGTAGAAAAAAAACAAAGTGAAAAAGATTTTTTAGGCTCAATTTTAGTTCTCTATCCTATAAGGAAACTGAAACACCCTCCCCCCACCCCCCAAAAAAAAGGGATGATCCTTTTACTCCTAAGATTGACGTAAAATTTTCATGTAAAATTCTTTTGTATGTTTGTTTTCAAGATGTAAAATATGTGATATCTAAGGGGGAGGGAAAAAGATGTTTGGTTTTCATTTACCTACAACAACAACAACAACAACAACAACAACAACAACAAAGTTTTATCCCAACTAAATGGGGTCGGTTACTTGGATTCTTGTTCGCCAATCAGCTATATTCGATGTCATACTTGAAGCAAGGCCTAAGCTATACATGTCTTTCTTCACCACCTCCCCTAGAGTCATCTTAGGTCTGCCCCTAGCTCTTTTAACCCCTTCAATCTGAATCAAATCACTCCTCTGAACGAGAGCATCTAACTGCCTCCGTTGAACATGGCCATACCATCTCAAACGACTTTCTTGTAGCTTATCATGTATCGGCACTACTCCCAAATTAGCTTTAATACGATCATTCCTTACCTTATCCTTCCTAGTTTCGCCACACATCCACCTTAACATCTCATCTCAGCTACACTAAGTTTATCAATATGATGCTTCTTAATTGCCCAACATTCTCCACCATACATCATAGCCGGTCGAATAACTGTCCTATAGAATTTTCCTTTAAGTTTTAAGGGAATACGCCGATCACACAACACTCTAGACGCACTTCTCGACTTCATCCATCCTATTTTAATCCTCTGTGAAACATCATCGTCTATATCACCTTCTTTGTTTATGATTAAACCTAAATACCTAAATTGATCACTTTGCTTTATCCAAGGTTTAAAATCTCGTGTTTCGGAGGAGTCTTGGCCTCCTCCGAGCCAAGATCTGGGTGCATTTAGTTTGATACAGCTTAAAAAGAAAAAGGCTGTTTCGGTGGCCAAAGTTCATTTTTTAGGTCTTAAACTTCAGGGGAACCTCATTTTTACATACATGAACACATTTATAGCCTAAAATTGTAAAAATAATGACTCTTTGTGGTTGTTTGGGTTTACACCCATATTTTGACAGTCAACGCTGAAGTCTGTTGTAAACTTAGTCTAATATTGGCTATTATACTCAATCAAATATGGCAAATGAGACAATCACATAATGCATTAGGGGAATGAGACAGAAAATAACACTTCATTATAAATCATTACATCTTGTCGAAGTTCCCCGGAAATTGTTGTTCAATCCATATGGATGATCCCAAAATGGAGTTTAAGCTCACCCTTGGGGTTTTGACCAACATAATCGGGAATACATAAAGCTGATTTAGGAGTCGGGGAACAGAGAATCGATAGGTGGAGGGCAGGGAGGGCCTCTTCTGTTGGTCAAGAGGCATCACTACCTTATTAGCAGGTTCGAATGAGCTAGCTTTATCTGGTTTCTGAGGTGTGAAGAGCCCTTCTCAAATACAGATACAATGTCTAGTAATACGTACAGTGTCGTGGATGATCCATCGTACTATCATCATACATATGGGAAAGTTGTCGACGCAAATTGTCTTCCAATTGAGCAATATAATCTTCCCATAACATTCTTGAGGCAAAGTAGTTCCGGTAGTCTTGCATATGATTTATAAATATAACAACAGTAGCTATCTGAAGGATGCCTATCTTAGGGAAGAATGGAACAACGTCTGAAGTACTACTCCAGTGCGAAGACTCTTGCGGAGACACTGATGGAACGGAATAGAAGTTGGTTGATCCACTTTGACTCTGTGCTCCTGCATCTGAACTATCGTCGAAGGAAGAACCATATGTAGTGGGATGGGGACGAAGTTGATACCAACATAATCATTTGAAGTGTAAGCTGACCCAGTGCTATATCCAGGAACATTCCACTGCTCCTGTCCACTGCAGTAACTGCTATTCTCCTCCACACTCAATCCTTGTAAGCCACTAGAGAGGCTATCAACGTCGACGTCCATCATGCTATTGCAATCAACATCTTTATCCTATTGAGATTAGGAATGATGCCGAGGCCTACGCGAATGCGAACTTGGTCTACGTGATGAGGATGGGGCACGTGCACCATAGTCATCATCCTATGTTGCATGAGTGTACTGGCTCTTCCCAGTGTATCTAACAGGTGATGTTTGTGGCTCTGGATCAACTCCAATATTGACAATAGTGGCTTGACCTCCACTTGGGGCTCCACACCTGCCCCCATGATCATTACCACTAACCACTCCAACTCCACTCAGGATCATCTGTATTAGTGTCAGCAAGAGGGTCAAACGGCACGGATGACTGTGTATGGACACGATCCTCGTCCGAGGCTAGAAACTAGTCGACATTAACATCCAAATGGCTGGCCAATTGGGGGTCAGGCATCCCCCCAGGCTCATTCATCACTGGTACTCCTCTGTCCTGCACCCACTCTACTAATGGATCTTCTTCTTCAGAGTCCCTATTAGAGTTTACAATGAATACAAAAAAAAGGAAAAGTGGTAAGTGAGACCCTATTAGAGTTTACAATGAATCTAGACATAAAGATAAATTAATTTAAACCACAAGATGGATTCGTGTCCACATGATTTCATCATACGATTTCATTTTCTTAACACTCGCCCTCAAGTTGGGGCGTGTATATAGAACTGAATGAAATTGTTTTCCTGGAAGCCCTTTGGTGAAAATATTTGCTAGTTGATCGCTAGAGGTGACATATGGAACATAGACTTGACCTCTCTCCAATTTTTCTTTTATAAAGTGGCGGTCCACTTCCACATGTTTGGTTCTGTCATGCTGTACTGGGTTATGAGCTATACTGATACTAGCCTTATTGTCACAGAATAACCTCATAGGTTGGGTAGAGTGGAAACCCAAATATTTGAGTAACCCTTTTAGCCATAATAGCTCGCAAATTCCTTGTGCCATTGCTCTGTACTCAGCTTCTGCACTTGATCGAGCTACGACATGTGACAATGTTCTCTCCAATGAAGGTACAATATCCTGAAGTTGACCGTTTATCTGGATTTCTTGCCCAGTCTGCATCAGTGTATGCATCAATTCTAAAATGACCTTTAGAGGAGAGTAGTATTCCCCTCCCAGGAGCGGACTTGAGATAATGCCATATGCGAAGAACAACATCCATATAAGATGAATACGGGTCATGCATAATTGGCTCACTAGGCTTACTGCGAATGCAATGTCGGGTCAGGTATGAGACAGATATATCAATTTACCGACAAGACGTTGGTACTGCCCTTTATCAACAGTTGTACCAGTCTTTCCCTCAAATTTTTCATTTGGATCGATAGGGGTGTCAGCCTACACCCTAAGAGACCAGTTTCTGAGAGAAGGTCAAGGATATGTTTTCTTTGAGATAAGTAAATACCTCTGGTGGAGCGAGCTACCTCAATACCAAGGAAATATCTCAACTTTCCTAAATCTTTCACTTCAAACTCTTTCCCTAAGAAGGACTTCAAATGTCTGATTTTTGAATCATCACTGCCAGTAATCATAATATCATCAACATAAACTATGAGAACAATTATTTTTCCTTGTTTATGTTTGATAAATAGTGTGTGATCAATGTTACTCTGCTTGTATCCAACAGAGGTCATTGCCCAATGAAACCGTCCAATCCAAGCTCTTGGAGATTGCTTGAGTCCATAAAGAGATTTCTTCAGCTTACAGACTCTTCCTGTAGTGGTAGACAAGGTAACCCCCGGAGGCACATCCATATACATTTCTTCAGTTAACTTCCTGTGGAGGAATGCATTCTTGACATCCAGTTGTTGCAGATCCCAATCAAAGTAAACTGCACAGGCTAAGATGACCCTAATGGTAGTTATTTTTGCCACAGGAGCAAATGCTTCCTGGTAATCGAGCCCATAAGTCTGAGTAAATCCTCGAGCTACCAAACTGGCTTTGTGCCTCTCTATGGATCCATCTTCTTTTTGTTTGATGGTGAAGATCCACTTACATCCAATAGTTTTCTTTCCTGGTGGAAGACTGACAAGATCCCAAGTCTCATTTTTCTTTAAGGCCCTCATTTCCTCAACCATAGCTGCATTCCACTTTAGAAGTCGACTGCATCCTGCCATTTTGTGGGAATAGACACAAAAGATAATGTGGAAAAATATGTACGATATAAAGGGGAGAAACATTCATAGGAGACAAATTGAGAAATCAGGGTGCAGTGTACACGACCTAACACTTTTCCTAAGAGCAATAGGTAAATCTGAATCAGTCTCAGAAGAAGAAGTATTACCAGGTGGAGGATTTTCACTTTTTGATCCAGTCTCTGGTTCCAAGGCTGACGAAGGGATGTGTGTAGGTGCATTGATGATGGTGGTCTTTCCCTGCTTGAGGTTGGTGCGGCTATACACTTGTAAGGGTGGTGAAATGTGAGTAGAATCTTCTTCCACTGCCGGAGGAACAATGTCTGTAGATGAACTACGTTGAGCTTCAGGACTAGGTTGTTGTTCGGCCAGGGTATCTCTGGTGGTCTCCCCTTGAAGCGGACCAGCCATTGGTATAATATTAGGACCATCTTCTTGTAATAGAGGCTTCCCCTGAAGATGGGGCGCAGGAAAGTAGGAAATGTGTTCATGAAAAATAACATCCATGGAAACAAAGGACCGACGAGAAGGTGGGTGATAACATCAATATCCCTTTTGAGTTGGAGAATAACCCAAAAACAGACACCGAAACCCTCGAGGGTCAAGTTTACTGGGAAACTGATGATTATGCACATAGCAGACACAACCAAATACCTTAGGGGAAATTGTCGTCACCAAGCAGAAGGTTTAATGGGGAGCGATGAGCCAAGATTGGTGAAGGGACCCGATTGATGAGGTATGCAGCAGTAATAATGGCATCACTCCAAAACTGCGGGGGAACATGGCGAGCAAACATTGAGGCACGAGCAACTTCAAGGAGATGACAATTTTCCCTCTCAGCCACCCCATTCTGCGCCGGAGTATGAACACAACTAGTCTAGTGAAGAATGCCCTGGTCAGCAAGGTAACTCTGGAACTCATTAGCAAGGTACTCATGACCATTGTCACTCCGGAGAATCTTCAATGAAGTCCCAAACTGTGTCAGTACCATCTTATGGAACAGATGAAAACAAGAAAAAACCTCACTCTTGTGATGCATGAGATAAACCTATGTGGTACGAGAAAAACAATCAATAAACGTAACGAACCAACGGTGACCAGTAACAGATGTAGTCCGAGTGGGTCCCCAAACATCCGAATGTACTAAATGGAAAGAAGTACTACTCCGATGAAATGTAAGACTCTACAATGAACGAGTTTGCTTAGCCAGAATACAAGCTTCGCAAATGAACTCGTTTCGTTTACATTTATTGGCAAGAGAAGGAAAAAGACTAGATATAAGAGTAAAAGATGGATGTCCGAGACGCTGGTGCCATTGGTGCAGATCAGAAGAGGCCGAATAAAGTTTGGGAACGGGGATGGCGGAAGTAGGCTGGGTAAGACCTTCTTCATGCACGTATAAACCACCTTGCAGCCTACCACATCCAATTGTCTTCCCTAATTCCAGATCCTGAAACAAACAATAAGAAGGACAAAAATAACTTTACAATTCAAAGCAGATGTAATACGACTGATGGATAACAGATTAATGGAAAATGTAGGAACATGAAGGACGGACTGCAATTTTATAGAAGGGGTGCACTGAATGGAACGTTTTCCAAGTACAGAGGATAGGGTTCCATCAGCCACATGGACATATGTACTTTCAGGAGTAGACATAAATTGATAAAAGACACTAGAATTATCAGTCATGTGATCGGTTGCGCCAGAGTCAACAATTCAAGGATTAGAGACCATAGGCGCACTTTAGCACATACCGGAGTGAGCAAAGTGGTAACGTAGAGTAGGATTGGTGGAGGATCCAGAGGGTGCAGCAGACGATGGTTGAAGCAAACGTCCTATAGCCTGGAGAACCTGACTGGGATCGACAGGAGGTTGGGTGTCAGCTTAATGGGCTTGGGAACCTTTGAAGAACCTGGGACGCTGTTGAAGTTTGTCACGCCGTTTGGCTTCAAAATCTGTAGGCTTACCATGGAGTTTCCAACCAGCAGCTTTGGTGTGCCATAGTTTACCACAATGTTCACACTTCACAGGATTGTTGGAAGAAGTGTCTTTGGACGGAAATGAGTCTGGTGCAGAGGTTGTTTGGAGAGCCGACCTAGCAGGAGGTGCTGATGAGAGCATTGTGGTACGCCGTTGGTTTTCTAGTTGCACCATGGCATAAGCTTCTTCCAGAGACGGGGAAGGTTCCTTGCTCATAATTTGGGATCGAATGGGATCCAATTCAACATTTAGACCTGCTAAGAAAGTGTAAACCTTGTATTGCTCTTCATGTTTTTTATACAGGGTTGCATCAGAGTCACACTTGGCATGAAAACCATCATAAAAATCCAGAGTCTGCCAATGACTGCATAACTGAGTATAGTAATCTGAAACAGTTAATTCATTCTGAATAGTTGCGGAAATTTTCTTTTGGACGGCATAAATCAAGGCATAATTCCCCACTTGGGAATATGTTGCTTTTGGAGATTTCCAGATCTAGGCAGTAGTATCCAACAGAAGGTACCCCTCGGCTATAGTTGGTTGCATAGAATTGAGGAGGTATTGCATGATGCAGGAATTCTCAGCAGTCCATTTTTCAGGGCGGCACCTTCAGTCGGTATAGGTTCCGTACCTGTAATATAGTCAGATAGCCCTCGAGCAGTGATGGAAAGTTGCGTGGATCTAGACCACATCATATAGTGGCCACTATCCAGTTTGGTGACATTAGTAAAAATTTTCTAGTTTGAAGGATTCAGATCCGGCAGAAGTCACCTCAGACATGATAAAAAAAAATTGTATATATAAACAAATGGGCCGTGTACCAATCCTTTATGGAAGACGAGAACTCAAGTCCAGCAAACACGATTTTCAATTTTGATATAGAAAATCGGTATAAGTGCTAGGACTGATCTCAAAAAATACCAATAGGGATACACGGCGATTACAAGGAAAAAACTGAAACAAATCTTCTAGACCATGATTAGATCAAGGATGGCGATAGGGTGATAGTGATGGTGGTTACAGGCGATGGAGTGCTGGTGGTAGGGCGATGGCGGTAGTGGTGCTGGCGGTAGGGCAGTGATGGAGGTTTGGTGATGGCGGTAGTGGTGCTGGCAGTGATGGAGGTTTGGCGATGGCGGTATTGGTGCTGGCGGTGATGGGAAGTGGTGCTTGCAAGAGGCGGCGTCTTCAAGAGAAAAAATAAAAAATAAAAAGAAGAAGAGGAGAAGGAAGGGCGGCGGCGGTTGTGGTTATGGCTCTGATACCATGTAGAGAATGGTCTGACTTGGCTATCAATAGACAAAGGTTCTCTTATTTATAATGTGAGAATGAATACAAAAGAGGAAAAGAGGTAGGTAAGACCCTATTAGGGTTTACAATGAATCTAGACATAAATCCAATGAATCTAGACATAAAGATAAATTAATCTAAACCACACGATGGATTAACCATCGTGTTCACATGATCTCATCGTACGATCTCATCCTCTCAACAGTTACAAAATGATTCTTGGTAATTACTATAAAACTCGATAAGATATTTTTTGTTCTAACTTCACATCACTTTGTTTTATTGCAATTCTGACCCGTACCTGATGGAGAGCCTTAAGTTTGCAGTGGGCTCCATTGTTTTAGTTCCAAGTATTTGACAGTAGCTCCAACACATAAAACTATATACCCCCATGGTACATAAGTCCATTCTTCAACTTGCCATGCAGGACTTTTTTCATTTCCGAAAATCTAATTAATAGGTCTGAATTATCTAACCTGCATAAAAAAAACGATCATCCTTCTTTTCTTCTTTTTTCTGATCAATCTCTCTCCTCTTCCAGAGCCAAAGGAGGAAGAAGCAAGCTTCCGGAAATGAGAGAGTAGGGTGAGGGAAAAGGGGGGAAGCCACTAAATGGAAGGCTTCGCTCGCTCGCCGTAGTGCCTTACGTGATAGGGCGTTTGCGCTATCCAGTCGTTTTATGTTTTTTTCACGTTGAACCGTAGCGTTGGAGGGGCCTTTTTTTTTGGCCCTGGTTTACATTAAAGCTAAACTATCACTGAGGTGGCCGGCTCTGATCTCCAAATAGTTGTATAGTAAGACTGGCCATTCATCCGATATGAGAACGGAACATCGCTCCCCACAAATAAAGCTGTAGAGCTGGAAACCTGACCCACACTGGGATCGAGCTCACTGATTTGGTCTCCAAACTCACATCTGGCGACCCATGGTAGTGCCATATAGTACTCACTGTGCGATGGCAAAACTCCCCCATCAGCCGATCATTTGATTGATCAACAGGCAATGCAGGCCCCACATATCTGAAATCTCGGCCCCAAACCATTCCCTGAATTTGAAATCCTCCATGGAACGCGCAAAGCTGGCTCGAGCCGCAGGAACTTTTGCAAAAATAATGAAGGAACCAGCACCACAATGTCTCACCAGTATTGATTGTCTTTTTTTCCCAATCTTTACCTAATATCCTTGCTGTTTCCAATTCCAATATTCTGATTTCTTCTACTGTTATCTCTTAACCCTGACCTTTGGATCAAAATCTCTGCAATCTGATTCCTATTAGGAGTTTATGGAATGTGATTCTAAGTGTTTGTTTTTAAGCATTGGACAGTGGGCTTAAAGGCCTGAGAAAACAGAGGTTTATACTTGAGATGGACAGGAAGTTAAAAAAAAAAAAAAAAAAAATCCAGCAAAGTTGGGTTTTAAAAACTGGGTTCACTTAT
>JAMYWD010000745.1:0-19888 GCA_028583415.1 Protea cynaroides | reverse complement strand
CTCCACCCCATCACCTCCCAAAGATTTAAGAGTCTTTACAGCAACAAGAGTTCCATTAGGGAGACTGCCCTTGAAGACACTACCAAAACCTCCTTCACCTAACTTGCTTTTGAATTGTTGGGTCATTCTTTTGACATCTGAATACGAGTATCTTGTTGGCTTCATAGAGTTGTAGTCTTGCAGGAACTTTTCCACCTTAAGTTGGTTTTCGATTTCCTTTTTTCTGTTCAATTTTCTGGACCAATACACCTTAATGCTGATACTTATTAGTACCATGAGAAGAAAAAATAACCCGATGCCCACACCTATATATGCATAAAAATCATTAAGATACGAATCCAAACTATTTAAAGACATGTATGAAAACAAATTGATCAATGCTAAAGCATAAATCACCTGTAATTGTGCGCTTCATTAATGCACCTGCATAGAATAATTGCAAGAACTTAGCACCATTGCCAACGTGTACTTCACTATAGTTTGAAATTACAAGTAATATAAGCAAGCCGATTTTTCTTCATCAAATTGTGTTGTTATCTATGTATTGTTTCTGATCCAGGGACATGCAACACACACACAAAAGCGACACCTTATAAAATTAGGCAACTTGGCAAATAAAGGATCTCTTAAATTTTCCTTCATTCTTTCTCCACCTTTCTTTTCCCTTCTTCTATTAATATATTGGGTTTTATAGCTTCAGATGGATATGCTACTATGGTGTCTTTGTAATTTGGTTAATGTCCAATAAGGAGCATCAAAATCCAATAGGGACACACACATGTGGTAGTACATATACTGTAGACACATGAAGACTAGAGTTCGTGAATACGCATTCTGATACTATCTAATGTTTTTAATTTAAAAAATTTGAACTATTAAGTGAAGAGACATTTCAAGTGTGGAAAGGGAGTGGAAGACTATTCGATAATCAATATGAGACTAAACTCCTAACATAATCGGACTAGGGGTTTTCAAAATGACGAAGGATCCAATACTGATGCGATTGTATGCTGCCAATGTCCTACATGTTTATGAGCTTAGAAGAAAAAGATGGATAGCTAATAATTAAGAGATTAACTTTATTACTTTAAATAGTGTTTCCGATGGAGAGAGAGAGAGAGAGAGAGAGAGAGAGGTACCTTTTCCATGCCATGGTTTGTAATAACATCCCAATTCCCCAGTAGTTTCATTGAATCCGCATGCCTTCCCTAAAGATTCACAGTAACGGCACTCCGGCCGGTCCCAGCTTAAAGTGTATAGTGGCGGATCATCTGCAAATCCATAGTCTAAATAATCCCTGAAGTCAGATGGGGTACAAACTGTCTTCACCGACGTGCAAGAAGGCCGCAGGCCATCAAGGCTCTCAGAAGGGTGGAGGATATAGTAATGCCCGGAGCTGCTCATGCAAGGGCTAGGAATTTGCAAGAAGCCTTCCTTTGCATCATCTTCCAATGAACAATCACAGAACGTAAAAAATGAATCTTGATCTTCATCTTCATATCTTGGAGCATAATGGAAAGGGGATGGTGTGTTTGTGTAATTATTGAATATACACTTTTTTGTTAAACGAGACATTGTGAAGTTGAGATCAAATAAGAGGGCTGCATCACAATTGTGGGGGTTAAAGATACGTAACGTCTGAGAAACGTAAGAGATGGATTTTACGAATATTTCTCCTGAAGGTGTTGGAAGGTCTAGGACAGTGTGGCCATCCTTGCAGGACAATTCAAAGCCGGGGTAGCTACAGTGCTTGGGCTGCTGCTCTCCTCTAAGTCTGAACGGAAAGCGGATATCAGGGCCATGAGAGCCACACTTGGTTGTTGGGCAGTTGTCTTGGCATGCTCCGAGCATTATCAGAGAGAATAGTACTAAGATAGAGCCTGATATCCATAAGCTACAAAACCCCATTTCTGAGTAAACAGAGAAGGAATTGAATTACTTCATTCCCATATGGTTGTATTTCCATGGATTTATAATGGGGGTTTTCCTGATCACGTCCATAATTTTTATGAATGGATGTCAATGGACCACACCGGCCAGTCATATTGAAACACCTTTAATAATGATACGAGATAGGAGTCTTGGTCATCAGCAAGGTAGGTCATAGGCCCTTATATACTAGCCTTTCCATGTTGCTTCCTTCCGATGGAGCTGTCGATGGACCAGTCCAAGTAGACCAAATTGACTTATAGGATTGTCTCCTTTAGGGCCAAAGTGACTCTGGTAATAGGTAAGTTTCATCGACGGTTTCGTAGAGCTAGAATTTTCATGGAATTAACGGAATTATAATGATAAAAGATAAGAAAAATTTCAGACACCTCCCCTGTAGTTACAGTTGCACCTTAGGCCTTCAAATTGACTAACAACAAATTTGAGAAGACCGTTTACCCTCGACGCTCTTTCTTTCTCAGCAACGGCTCCTTTGCTTTGGTTCATGTCTGGCGATTATATTTCCGATGTATTTTTTTATTTTACTTTTCTGTTAAGGCTGATCTGATGCTCTGTAATCCGTTACATCTAATAGAAGCCAAAAATGAAAGCTCCCTCTATTAAATCCTTTCTCTCCTCTCTACTCTCTAATTTCCTTCTCTAGTTACTGCTAACGTGCGAGGAAATCCATGGCATCGGCACGAGTAAAAAAATGTGTCCTTGCAGTAGTAAATGGTTGTTCCTTTGACAGTCCACAATTTAGTTAGTATAAATAACAATTTACAGATTCCGAGGCTTAAAAGTCGCCGCCATATTCAGTGCTTTCTCTTTGCTTCTCCCCACCATTAATTACTGTCTATCCCATTGGATTCGTCATCGAAAATGATAAATCTCAAGTATTTGATAGCATGGAAACCTTCATAACTGTCGGATTCCGACTCTTCTCGTTAATTACACACATCATCATCGTTCCTTCTTTCTCCGTTCATTCCGATTCCAATATCGATCTTATATTGGTATTACAGAGAGTTCTCCCTGGATCTAATCTGGATTGGACATGGAGGGTGGTGGAATGAGATTGGGGACTTTGAGGTTGAAGGACGACTGAGATCTCGATGTTGGACAATTTGGAACAGAGGTTTCCACTTTGGGTGAGGAGGATTCTCTTTCTTCACCCGTGCCTCGTCAAAAAGCTGCTATTGCTAAGCAGTTTGTCAAGAGTAATTAATATAAGAACTATCTTCAAGGCCTCCAAGATCGTAACAATTTGTGATAATGTCTATGACGAATTTAGAAATTTGAAGCAGGATTGGGATCCAATGGTTGCCGTCTTATGATTGAGTGGAGTTGTTGCCAGTGGTGATAGGAAGGAGGTTTGTGGAGGTTTCATATTCTCTTGTTATCAGAAATGCCAGAAAAGAAGGGGTTCCACGCCAATATTCCACCACAGTAGAGTTCTTTGATTCCACGATGATGTTCAACGACGATGTTCCACGGCAATGTCCGAAGGAAGGAGAAGCCCTTCTGTCTTCTCGCTCCGACGTTCTTCTTAGGCGACATTGAGTTCAAATGCTCTCTCAATTCAATTTTGGAATTAATAAATCTCTATCCAAACTGCAAGCTATATTGTCAAGTTATTAAATGGGTATATTGGTAAGTTACATATCTTAAAGGATAGTTTTGGCATTATATCATTTAAGAAAATAGCACATCATCAACTAACAGATTTGTCATAACAAACAGGGTCTCTGTGAACCTTATTTACGAAAATAGGGGAACTTAGGATAATTAACACGAAAATTTATACATGAATGTGATTAAGGCAAACAACAAGGAAAGTGTATGCATGAATTTTTTCGTAAAAGATAAGATATTAGATTAATCATCCAATACTGTCGGTCAAAAATGCTTATGTATTAGTCAATACATATTGCTTCGGACACATGCAGAGGTCATTAATGGGTCTCCTAGTGGAAAAATAGTTGATCGTGTGGGTTGGGATAGAAATAAGAAATTGGTCTTTTTGGAAAATGAAACGAATTATTTGTAAAAGATCCTTTTTTTTCTTCCTAATTTTTAGTTCAGATTTGAAAATGAATCGAATTATTGATTGTCATAAAGACTCCTATGTCCACATCCCAATCGCCCTCTTGTTGTTTGCTTTTGTTGATTAAGCATCCACATTGAAACTTCTATTAAATATTTATTTAAAGAAGGTGATAATTTGTTTTCTGAAGGACTAAAAGATGTAGCTTTTCTCTTCCTACGTTTTTGTTTTCCTAGTTTGACGTGGATGAGAATCACCTATTTAGAGAATTTCAAATACCATAACCCAATCTGAACTTCCTGTTCGTGTACCTTCTTATCCCTATCAACTGGATTGAAATTATGAATTCCCCCCTTCAGGCTGTCTTCAGGACTTTGGTTCAAGGATTTTACATGATTTCCTTTTATTTTTAGTTCCATGTGCTCCTTTTATTTTTAGTTCCATGTGCATTTAACCCCTATATAATTATTTCAATGCAAGCTAGGGAGACTACTATAGGAAGGGTGAAACCTGAATTGATGGATGCTTTTGTCCAAGCCTCAAACTCAAAGGAGGATGATCAGATTCTTATCAGCAAGCTTGGATTATGGAATTATCCTCCATCAGCTTGAGGGGGCATATTAAAGTACTTATTGTAATTTTATATTTGTGTTTTTATGATTCTGTCCCTAGTCAGTTGATAGTATAAATACATTGTATAGTGTACTTTCTGGACATAATAAATTCTTCTTCAAATCCATTCGGTTCACTCTCTATGGATTGACAAAAACCAAATGCATAGAAGATAAGGAGAGATTGGTGGTTTGAGTGGAAACCCATCCCACTGTCAGCTATTGGGTTTCCATTCAAACCCCCAATCTGTCCTTATCTTCTATGTCGTCCCACTCTCCGGCTACTAGTTTTTTTGGAAAAAAATTTCCTCCAATCTAGATATGTAGTAGGAAAATTCTTGCTGTTGGCACTACAACAAAAAACTTATATATAACTTCCGATGGTTAATTGCGGCTTTTATAAACTGCATTTGCTTCTTATGCAGTAATAGTAATAGGGTGTACTTGTTTCTGCTGCGGTACTGAAAGACTGCAGTAATAAAACGACCCTATATGGATTCAAATCATCTCCTACGAAGAAAAAAAACGAAAGGATGGTAGAGAGAGAAAGAGAAACATGGATCAGTTGACGGTTTCATCACTGTCTCCTGTGACGGGATTTTAGAGACGTTGGATAAATCCGACACCACGTGGCATGCAACGGACACAGGCAGGTACGTCTCCTGCGGACTCCTGCGGATTCCCTCGCAGGAGACGATTTGGATTCGAAAGTAATAGGGTGGAAGGACTACTGTTCATTTCCACCCCCAAATCGTTTAGGTAGGGTTTTACCGAGAATCATGTGGAGAGATGGAGAGATGGAGAGATGCGAGAGAGAGAGAGGAAAGAGAGAAAAGGCTAGATTGACAAAGGAGGGAAGAGACCGCATCCAAATCCTTTTTATATTCCTAATTTTTGGTTATAAAGACTTCTATGTCTACATCCCATTCGCCCTCTTGTTGTTCGCTTTTGTTGGTTAAGCTTCTTTTTTAATTTCCTTATAGAGCATTGAAATTTCTAATTAAAATTTATTTTAAAAAGTTTATAAGGTGTTATGAGAAGATTTGGAATATTGTTTACCATTGAATAATATTGTATCCAGGATTGCTTCAAGTACACTGATGTTGCAATATGATGCTTCGAAGGCCTTAATATTGTTGAGGAATCAGCCTTTTTTTTTTTTTTTTTTTTAAATCCTTTTTCTGAATCTTATAAATGTTATTCTGGAATGAAAAAAAATGAGAAAGAAATCTTAATGTCACAAAGCTTTGTGACGTGGCTTAAGTACCAAGGTTACATGTTCTTGCCTTAGGATAGATTTTCATGCTGGTGGGTCCATGTGATAGATAATTTAATGGATTTAATAAACCTTTTCATGCCTTTTATGTTGGTATGAGGAAATCCAGTGACAGTTATCCATTATGCGTGTATACTAATACATCAATATGTGCACACAGTAAATTACAGCCTCTGAATTTTCTCATGCCAACATTATGGGCATGGGAAGATTTCCATCCTCATTTAATACCCATTTTTTCTGTCAAATCTCAGTTTCAAAAATAGAAAAAGGTTAAAAATTTCATAGATGACAATAATCTTTACCATAAGAGAATCTGCGGCATTTCTGTAATATTATTGTTACTTTGAACTCAGTTTTAACACGGTTTCCCTACTTGTTTTGAGGTGCAATTAGACCGGGAGAATGAAATGGGTGTGGGATCATGCACATCTATGTTACCAATGTTGTAGTTCTATTACATCGTGTGCCACAAATCTTTGATCCAGATGTTTTTTTTTTCTGTTGTTCAGTTGTGTTAGTCGTTTATGAGACGGACTGAGATACTTGACGTACATGTTGCTGAATCCTAATCCTATTGATGAACAGCTGATAAACAGGAGGACATTAAAAGGATTTTTTTTCCCCCAAATTTTTGTGTCCTGAATCACAACCCAAAGAAAAGAATTGTGTTACTTTACTATCATGTCTAAGTAACATATGAAGTTCCTCTAGGTTTGCATTTTATAATGTTCAGTGCATGTTTTCTTTCTGATGTATTTATACCTGATATTTCTTATTAATCGTTCTAGAAATCTGTGTTTAGTTAAAATCTACTAATTAGAGTTTATCCTAAAACTCTTTTTTGTCATTTTAGAATAGCACTTTGTTTAGGTTAACCAAAGGTGATAATTCCAAATTTAAAAAATATAGCGTATTGATTGCGTTCAATCCAAAAGCCTGTACTTTATTAGGGTGGAGAACCCTTACATAGAGTCATAAACCAAACATTCATACACTACCTTATCAATGTAGGACTAAATCCCTCTCATTCATAACAAAAATATCCGTATCTATAGCTTTACTGCACACAAATCCATAACCACATTTCATCATCAGGTGTTATAATAAAAAAGTCTGCAGCTAAAAATACACAGTTATGGTGTTTGTTGGGAAAAATATTCGCAACTACAAAACTGTAGTTAAACATTTTATTGAGCAAACATCCACAATTAGAATCCATAACCACAAATTTAATGTGGACGAATCCGTAACTAAATATCCGTAGCACTAGCATACCACTTACCTGCGGTTTTCCATCTGCAATTATAGTTGTTGCGACGGCACTTCTTGCTCCAGACATAAAACCGCAAGTAAGCCACAATTATACGCTATTTCTATGGATTTTTGGGCTTTTAACTGCAGAAATAACCACAGTTATAGACCATTTTTTTTGTTTATTGTCGATTAGTGTGCAGTGGTTAGGAATCTACTCCTTTCCCAACGGGTTTACAAATCCCAGGTTTATAGGAAAACCCTTAAATCAGAACGATTAGTATTTTTTGAATTGTAAATTTGTTAATGTGAGTCTTTTTTATGAGTGGAAATCTTCTAATGATAATTGAGTCCTATACTAAAACTGAGTGGTGTTCTGTAACCTTTGGGTTAGGTGGTCTCCTCTGACTTGTTTTTCGATAACTGGTATGTGCTCCAACTAATCTTATTATACTAGGCTAATGAGTTACACAGACTTCGATGGCACTTGGCCACTTAGGAGAAGAAAAACCCATCTGAAGACAAATTTCTGTGGTTTTTTCTTTTGGGTAAGTAACAAATTTCTTTTACCCAAAAAAAGAAAAAAATTCTGTGGTTTCTTGCTTGCTTTTCCAATATGGTATAAAGTCATGTAGATGTCTGTTAATTGTTAATTGACGTGGCAATTGGTAGTGACATGGCTGTGTACTATGCATAAGGAGCTTAGATAGTTAGTTACAAAAGATTCTGTATACTGTTATCTGTTAAGAAAATTAGTATAAAAGTATGAATAACATGTAAAGAGGGGAAAGAGATCCACTTCGAGGGAGAAACCTCCAGATTACAAGAGGACTGATTTCATTACTTTTTGACTGAATATTACAATACATCCCGGACTCCTATTTATACTTTACTCTAATTGTATTGGGTTGAGTCTGTTACATCAGTTATTTATATTGCCTTCTAAATCCTACCGTAACAATGTCCAAACCAAAGAACCCGAGGTTAGTATTATAGTTACCTGCAACCTCCGGAGCAAGCCCCGTTCTAGAGATATAGAGACGGCTCAAATCGATATGATCGAGGGACCCGCCTGAATGAGAGAGAGAGAGAGAGAGAGGTGTTAAGCAGAAGTGCAGATCTATTCCCTGGTATCTACACATCCTTGGGAGTGGTGGACGAGGTGAGAGATTTACTTTTAGAGTGTGGGATTTGCGTCAACGATTTTCAAGGATATAGGCTGTTTATCATGTGGGGAGAGGATCCGGACTCCGAGACTTGTTAAAACAGTTCACCTTGTTGTGTGTTTCATGGCAGGAAAGGATTTTGTTTTTTTTTTGGGATGAATGACAAAATTGCTTTATCCAGTTTTTCCATTCATTTATTCTAAAATTCTAAAATTTATTACGTCTTGATTCGCAATGCAATATTATGTTTTTGGAAATTTTTTTTAGTATATCCTTAAAAAAAAGAGATGTTCAACCAGAGTGGTTGCCTTGGGATATCTCTTGCTATATTAAAGAAACACAGGAACAGAACGGCTGAAAGAGCAAGCGAAAAAAAGAAAAAAAAAAAAGAAAAAGAAGCAGCTCTAGAGACCTCTATTCAAAGTGAAGAAGAAAGTTGTAGAAAAGAAGATACAATCAGCCTATTTCTTGGAGAATCCTCCCCTCACAAAACCTAAAGTTTTGTTGGTCTGGTTCATAGTGTAACTCCCATAAAAAGAATCCAGTTACGGTCCTTAATTCCAAGAGGAGTTATGTCATCCACGAACCATGATATCACTTCAGGGAAAGCAGAAAACGCTTGTGTTGATACTTGCATCCCCGAGGGGTCTCAGAAATGAATTAAGCTTACCACTTGATTTGAATCTAAAATTTGGGGGTGATGGTTGAGATTGACTATATATATATATATGCAAAAGGGAAAATTTTATTCATCTACTTAGGGGAAGAAAACTTTTCACAGGATGGAGAAGAATCCACAATATTGAGAAGAGGAGTCCAGAATCTTCTCCATATCTTAAATTTCATTGCAAAGGTTCCATGTAGTTACATGCCTCCATCCCAGGGCAAACAAGGGATTAATATTAAAGTCATGAAATTAAGTTTAGCTCATACTTTATGTGAGGAGAGGAGAATTCAATACAATAATCAACAATCACAAAGTTGAAAGTATTAAAAATTACTCTTAAAGTCACCTCACATGTTCCAAACATGAATTACATATTAAAGTAAAATATTTTAAGGACCATTTCTCTAAAAATTTCAGGACTTCCAAGTTCAATGTCTGGTTCAGAACCAACACTGGGTCATCTAATTTCCGAGTCAAATGCCACCATAACTGGATATTCTTCATCAATCAATCTACCTGGTCATGCTTTCTTGCTCGATTGGAACCATTGCTACCCCACGGTTCTGCCTTTCAACATTTCCATGCCATCCTGTAAATTAAAATCATTCATGATATATTAATTTTCAAATTTAGAGGCCAGCAATCAGTCAATGGGTTTTTTTATTTGTAAAGATAAGGTTTTTTCACCAATCAGATTTGGTTAGTCCCCAAATGAAATAGTAAAACTGCCTCTTCTATATATTGAGGCTTCTGTGATGATTCAATGAGTATCAATTAAAAAGAATTAGTAAGAACATGATATTGTAACAACCCTTGTTATATTCAGATCGATCCCCACTTTAATGGGTCTAAACAGAAGTAAAAGAATCAGAGAAACTAACCTATTTTCATGTCGAATCCCTGAGTTTCAAGTTCTCTGTACTCTTGGCACAGGGAACATGGCTCACAGCAACAATGAACCAGGCAATCCCCACATGGACTCTCTTGCAGGTTATACTGTTGCCTCATCTTGGAACGATAGAAACAAGAGTAGAAGCACTGACAGCCAGTCAAACACAACATCAATGTATAGAGTGCTCCATTTGCTCCACAAGAAGAAGATCCTTTATCAATGATTTCGGAAACTTGGCCGAAGGTAATACATGGACACCAACATGTTATGCAACCTGTGGAATCAAATAATCAATCATTTATCATCAGATTGTGAAAGTTTTGGAAAGAATTGGTAACATGGTGATGGTGGGAACAAAATTAGACAAATTTTGCTTACAGTTCTTAACATCTTCAGTGCACTCGCAGAGGCCCGTGGACCAAGGAACTGGAGCTGGAGGACGAGGTGGAAAGACAGTTGAGGGAGCACTCCAACTGTATGTCTGGTTTGTTGAACTCGCCGGAATGCCTGTGGCCGGCGCTGTATTGAATTGTGGTGGAAATGGATCTGATGGGTTAAAGGGCGCTGGGGTGAATTTCTGGTGAACACTTGTTCTCTCAGATGAATTCATGCTTAATTCTGAACTTTGATCAATTGCTACAAGTAGGTCTCTAGGACTATGTTTTTGTGGACGAGAGAGAGAAAGAGAGAGACTGACTTTTGGGGTGGGAACTTGGGATGAATATATGTAACTAGAGGAAGAAAGATGATGTGAGAGAAAGAGAGACTGTTGTGGTAGACGGGAAGGAGGAAGGAAACAAGCATAGCCTTATTGGTTGGGCTTATCATTGTTATTCATTGACTTCATTGACTACGTTATATTTAAGGAAATTTCCCTTTTGATAATTTTTGTGGATATCAGAACTTCTGAGTGGGTCAAGTTCATGGTTGATGTCTGGGAAGAGAATCTTACGCATGCTTGAATCGGACCTGAAACTTTTGGAGGTTCATCTGTGGACAAAATTAAAGTAAGTCCAAGATGAATTTTCACGTGGTCCTATACCAGCTTTTAATAGGTCAAAGCCTATTTATATATATGGCCAAGCTTTTTTCTTTTTTGACTAGTCTTATATGGCTTAGGATCCAAATCGTCTCCGGCAGATACGAAGTTGCTGTTTTTATCGGATGCATGCCATGTGTAATCGCCTTTATTGAACGTCTCAAGAAATCCTGCCATAGGAGATGGAACCCTTCAGGGTAAACACCTTATGAAATAGCGATTTTGAATCTCGTGAAGACAGTTGAAGGATGGTTTGTTTCAGAGGGGAAAGAGAGGGTAGAGGAAGAAGAAGGAAGAAGGAAGAAATTTACCCAAAAAAATAAGAATAAAGAAGAAAGTTCCAATCATTTTATTCTTGTTTTTGTTTCAATCGATTTTATTTATTTACCCAAAAAAAAAAAAAGGAAGAAGAAAGTTGAGATCCTTCGAGGAAGAAGAAAGTTTTAGAGGAGAGAGAGAGGGCAGAAGAAGAAGGAAGAAGAAGGAAGAAGGAAGAAATTTACCTAAAAAAAGGAAGAAGGAAGAAGAAAGTTCCAATCGATTTTGTTCTTGTTTTTATTCCAATCGATTTTATTTATTTACCCAAAAAAAAAAAAAGAAGAAAAAAGTTGAGATCCGCGAGGAAGAAGAAAGTTGAGATCCTCTCTGCAACTCAGTTGTACATTCTTGTGCCTGCAACTACCTACATTTTTTGTTGTCTGTTCCAACTTGGTTTGCATTTCTCGTTTGTACTTATTTTGCCTTCCTCTTCTTCTGCTTCTCCTAGTTCTTCTTCTTCTTCTCCTGCATCTTCTTCTTCTTTTCTTCTCTTTGCGTTCTCCAGGCGGATGACCTCATCATGTAGAAGATCCTGGTGTATCGTGGTGAAGCTTTTGATGTTCTGCGGCATAACCTTATGAGACGTCGGATGCCATTTGCTCCATGTGGCATGCATCTATGGTTTGCAACTATGTCTCCTGCGGAAAACCTCGCAGGAGACGATTTCAATCATAAGCTTACTGATTGGCTGATAGACAAGTGGATAGAAGAGAGAGAGGCCATGTGGGCCAGCTCCGGAACTCTGCAACATGCTAGCAAATTGGAGAGCTTTTTTGGGTTTTCAGATTCCACCAAACATGATCGCACTTTCACCATGAGTTCAAAAAAATCATCCAACCTTGAAGTTTTAGTCTGATTTTGATGTAGTTTGAACAAATCAAGGCTATAGGCATTTTGATAATTTTACTCATTGTGTGGAAATGAACATTAATGATGAATAAATTCTTCAGAGTGTCTGTGGACCATTTTTTGCCTTTGTCTTCTGTAATCTCCCATTCATTTTTGAATCATTTTGAAATGATAGCGGTCATATGATCTTCGAGGGTTTGATTGGGTCAACCGTATCAAAATTGAACAAACTTTATGATTAGGTAACTTTTACTATTATAAATACTGTATTTAAAAAAAATTAGTTTTAGCACACCTCATGACTATGATGATGTTGCTCACAATTCTGCCTGGAAAAATCCCATTTGAAGGTTGTAATTAGGGATACTCTGGAGATCAGAATAGCTATTTACCTAAAATTGTTCCCAAAATCAGCATCTAAGGTTTGGGCCCATATAATGTCAGATGTCCACACTTTGAAAGAATGCAAAATTTATTCATAAATAGATCCAGCATATAGTAATATTAATACAAGAATAGTTTAGTTATACGTGCTTGTATCCTTCAGGGAATCTCATCACTGTCTATATTTAATGGGTCTCATATTTTAGAGGTGGTTTCCATTCCACATAGAGAGTATATGTACATGCAGGTGATCCATACCTTAGATTATACATCTAAAATATTAGAATGATCAATGTCATACAATTAAGGAAAAAGTTTTTTTTGGATTATCCTCAGAGATAGAATCCACGGACGGAGTATCTCACCCTTAAAAAAGCAAAAATTCCTGAATTCCTTGTTGATTTTTCCCATGTTCTTTTTTTTTTCTCTAGAACATCTCATTTTAAATAAAATACATTATTTTTCATAAAATACGATACACTGAACACTAACCCAATCTCGATCCTAACGCAATCCACCAACTAAATAGATGAATCATAAAAATAAACATTTCAATCGATCATAATCAATTACATCAAACTGTGTCACGCAAACTTAAATAAATGAGACTGGTCCTATTAAAAGAAAAGAGTCATTATCCTCCAACCATGGGTGACCCTACACGGCAAGGAGGTAAGTTACAAGGAAGGTTCAAGATATTGATATTAGACATGGTATCAAATGATGTCATAGCCAATCCGATATTGATACATATCAGTTTTGCAGTCAATGGGTAATTGTCACATGGTTGATAGGATTAAAATTTTGTTAAAAAATTATAAAAAGAATTGCCATTGGTCACAGCTGAAAACGATACGAATCAAATTATTAGAATTTGACACAACTCATGACTGATCGGTCCGGTTTGGGCTAATAATACCCATGCAGTTTTTTGGAATCAGATCGATCCAAGATTGGATTAACCTATCTCATTCGAATGCCATGTAAGATGCCATTTTAAGGTGGCAGCGTATAGATCCTTCTCCCAAAAAATATAGTAGAAAAATAAAAGAGCATGGAACTCAACACAGAGCTAATGAAAATAAAAATGGGCTTACATAAAAGGATGCTTTCTGTCACTCGATTCGTCTTCTGAAACTGAAGCTAATCATGGATCTGCTACTCCAACTCCAAGCCATTGTTGTTCTTTTAGCTCTAATTTTCGTCTACCGTCAATGGGCGACAAAGGGCACTCACATTAACGAAAGCAAGGCCATGGAAGCCCCAGAACCACCAGGAGCATGGCCTATAATCGGTCACCTTTTTAAACTATCAGCTACCCAGCCCCTCTTCCGAACACTTGCAGACATGGCTGACAAGCAAGGACCGGCCTTCACTATCAGATTAGGCATCCATCGAACACTTGTTATTAGCAGTGCTGAATTTGCCAAGGAGTGCTTTACCACCAACGATAAGGCCCTTGCAAGCCGCCCAAGAAGCGCGGCCGGCAAGTACTTGGCCTTTGATTATGGAATGGTTGGGTTTGCACCCAACGGATCCTACTGGCGTGAGACACGCAAGTGGATTGTGCTTGAGCTACTCTCGAACCGCAGGCTTGAATCACTCAAGCGCATCCGATATGCAGAGATTGAGAATTGTATGAAGGACTTATATGGGCATTGGGTGAAGAACAATAACAAGAATCAAGTTAAGGTGGATATGAGTCGATTGTTTAGAAGTGTAGCCATGAATTTGGTCCTCAAGATGGTCGTGGGGCAACGATATTTCAATGTATTGGGTGTGGAGCACAACGAAGAGGTGCTTTGGTTCCAGAAGACAATAGATGATTTCTTTAAATTAGCAGGTGTCTCAGTTGCATCTGATGCACTTCCGAGTTTCCTATCATGGATAGATTGGGATGGACAACAAAGTGCCATGAAGAAGACTGCAAAAGATATGGACTTGATATCTGATAGATGGCTTCAACAACATCGCCAAAAGAGATTGTCTGAGAAGTTTGATGCAGACGAGCAAGACTTCATGGATGTCATGCTATCGATCCTTGAAGAAGATGCCCAATTCCATGGTCATGATCGTGATTCTGTAGTGAAGGCCACCACTATGGTTTGTTGTTCTCTCTCTTTTTTCTGTAGTATTGATAATTAGTACATGCCTTAATCACATGTTAAATTTTAATTTAATTTAATCATATAATCTCTCATGTTTTGGCATGCATATCCAATGTACTTGGACCACTAATATACACTCTCGTATAGTCTTGATTTTCAAATCTTTATATTACCACTCCCTAAATATTGTTTTTGGACTAGAATATTACATGTAAATAGAGGACTTTGGGGTCTACCGCTCCAAAAAAATTTATGTTCCATCCTATCTATTACTGGCAAATATAGATTTATATCCTTTACTGATAACAAATCATATACAGTTTTTAAAAGCACTAAATCAGACTTGGGATCGGTCATCTTTACCTTGCTTTTTGGCTAAAACCCATCTGACTCACCCTTGCAGTACAATCTGACTCGCCGTGCCTGGCCAAAACGCAGGCCACAGATGGCAGTAATCAATCTTTAATAACCACTCTATGCTTGATCCTCCTAAAATATTTGGAAGCAAGATTCTAAATCTTATTAGACACAGCATGAGCCATGTCTAAAACTGATCCAATCTAGATTGGTGTACAGATACAATGGGAAATTGACACATAATCGATATCATATATAATAATATTAAAATAAAATCAGATAGGGAATCGATTAAATTCAAAACCGATATGAATTAACTAGTACCAATTACTTGAACCATGTTTGAGGAGTGGACCTTTGTTTTATAAGTTTCTTTGGGTAGAAGAGCCTATTTGACAACTTGAAACCCATTTTGCAGGCACTGATGTTAGCTTCCACAGATCCCATTGCAATATCTCTATCATGGGCACTTTCCTTACTGCTGAACAACAAGAATGTCTTAGCGAAGGCTCAAAAAGAAATAGACTTTCATGTCGGGAAGGATAGAAATGTGGAAGAGAATGACATTGGTAAACTTACATATCTGCAAGCCATAATCAAGGAAACACTTCGGTTATATCCTGACACACCATTATTAATTCCTCATGAAGCCATAGAAGATTGCACTGTAAGTGACTTCAGAATCCCGAAAGGAACACGAGTGATTGCGAACCTCTGGAAGATACATCGAGACCCAAGTGTGTGGCCAAACCCTTTGGAATTCCAGCCAGAGAGATTTCTTACAAGTCATACCAGTGTAGATGTTTGGGGAAAGAACTTTGAGTTTATTCCATTTGGGTCGGGCAGAAGATCATGCCCAGGAATATCGTTTTCTCTTCTGACCTTACAAATGATGCTTGCCCGCTTGCTTCATCAGTTTGAGTTGCGAACACTATCTAATGAGCCTGTGGATATGACTGAGGGTACTGGCTTATCTATGTCAAAGAAAACACCATTGGAAGTCCTCCTTAACCCTCGACTCTCTCCACAACTTTATGACAAAGAAAATATTTTATTTTCTTTTGTTTAGATTATATGTATGGTAGCATAATAGCGCTACTAAACTTTAAGTTCTATAATTTATGCTTAATTCAATCAAGGGAGTTCTATAGTAGATTCAAGAATAAAGATTGTTAACCAAAGTTTTCTTATATGTTCACATAATTAAATAGGATCACTTATGATGGGAGAGAGTTCTGGTCTTCCCATAATATCAGGAATTACCACACAAGGGTTGTAAGGTCTCTCAACCTTATATGAGTTATATTATTTGATTCTTATACTCATTTATATGTTAGTTTTAGGTGAAGTATGTTGAATACCTAGTTAGCTCATGCTAGAATTGTAGGGCATTGATAGGAGCTCATTATTGTATATGTGAGCTTCTTCGTGGGTGCGGAGTGAGATAAGGGTTGTAGCTCTATGGCAATTGTATGTAGCTACCTAAATTTATGTGTCGTAGTGCCTTCTCAGTGGATAGCTCTATGACAATCGTATGTAGCTACCTAAATTTATGTGTCGAAGTGCCTTCTCAGTGGATGCTGGGAGAATTGGAAGTGGGTGCTCTCCATCAGTTGTAGCTAATAATTAAAAAGAAACTAATTGAGTATATATGAAGCCCAAGGGGCATTAGTCCATGGATGTAAATAGTCACACATTGTAGCTATTGAACAACGTATACATGTGTATTGTGGTTTCCACATTTGGTGTGGGCACATGAGGAAGCCAAGCCACTGCTCGATGAGCGATAGTTGGCTCCTCCCTCGTCATGCTGTCAAATTTTGTAGATTGTAGTATAACTAGAATGAGACGAGATACATCGAACGAAAAAACCAATTTTCCCTTCATCTTCCATTTTCATTCTCTTCCAACGCAAAAATAGAGAGAAAGGGAAGAGAACCAGACCAGCAACAACAATTTCTGGCGACGGCAACGACAATAGTTTGTATGAGATTTCCAGTGTCTCCGCTGAAGAGCCTCCTTCCTTCACGACCAAGGTAACCCATTTCTTTTTTCAAACTTTTCCAAATCGAAACGAACCTTGCTTCGAGCAGTTAGGTTCTAGATTTTCTGTGGTTTGCTTCGAGCATTTAGAGAGAACACCCATAATGGTATATGTCTGGTCAGGTTTCATTGTCATAACCATATCCCCCGTCTAGATTTTTTGAGCAGGCTTGCTTTAAAGATTCAATGATCTCTCTCATCTTTTGCTCCACAAAACTAAATAAATATGCAAAAAGTACAATAGATAGGGATTTTATTTTTTTCCATTTCATTTTGATATTACAATCTTTGTAGCTTAAAACCATGAGGGTATAATTGTCTTTCAATTTTTTTGATTTTTATTGTCAGTTAATGGGAGCTGATGTAATTGTCAGATCTATTGGATGGTAGGTGATACTAGTCCAAACTATAGGGGTAGTACGTGTAATTTTTTTTATTAATTTATTAATAATTGATTTGGTTTATTCTTAGACCGATAAACCGTCAGTTTTAAATTGAATAAAATAATTGTACCGCTAAAACATAATTAACTGAATTATAATTTATTAGTTCTAAACCATTTAAATAATTTGGGAAAAATATCAGCCACACCCCTGTAATATGGTTTCATCTCACCCACCCACCTTTTTTCACGATAATATCAGTAACGTCCTTTATTTTTTTAAATATGTATCAATCAGATGTTCCTTCTTTCTATTATACTTCTCCAAGCCCAAGAAAGGCTATTTCCCAAGCCAGTAGTAAGGAAATCCAAATGAGGAAAGTAAATATCTTTTAGGAAATGGACCTATGCCTTCCGGATTGGTCCAGACTCTCCAAGCTAACTTTGCCAGTAAAGCTTTATTTTGAAGAATTGGGTCTCTAAGACCAAGCCCACTTCTTTCCTCAGAAAAACAAAGTCTATTCTAAGAAATCCAATGAATTCTATCATTTTTACTTCCATTACTCCAATAAAAATTTGCAGCAGCTTTTTTTAGTAAGATTGTGATAATAAGCTGGAAGTTTGAAATGAGATCTCACAAAGTTTGACATAGGGAGAATCATAAATTTGAGAAGGACTTCCTAACCTGCATTAGAGAGGAGGGTAGACTTCCAAGCTTTCATTTTATCCATGCATGGTCCCTTCCAAATGCTCCTTGAAAATAAGCTGCTTGGAGGCTCCAAAATTTGTTGGTAGACCAAGGTATTTAGAAGGTCCATTTTCATGAGGAATTTTGTAGACCCGAGAAAACCATCTTCTATACTTCATAAGAGTATTTAGACTGAAGGTAAGACAAGACTTCTTCAGATTGATGCACTATCCAGAAGCTCAATGATATTGATCCAAACAAACCTTCAAAAAATATTAAATTCATTCATTTTAATTTGTGAAAACAGCAAGCAATCGTCTACAAATAAAAGATGTCACAATGGGGTAGTTCGATTTTTAATATTTATACCCTTAATATTACCCCTCTCTTGGGCCTCACTAAGAATAGAAGATAAAGCATAACACATAAATGAAAATGGCTGGAGATAAACGGTCTCCTTGTTTGATGCCTCTCAAAGGAAAGAAAGAACCTCTTTTAGTACCATTAATAATCAAGGAATAAGAAACAGTATTTATACATCGGATAACAAGATTTATCCAGTAATGAGAAAAACCCAATCCCCTCAAAATATTTTCCATGAAGGGTCATTCCAGCCTATATAATAGACATTTTGCATGTCAAGTTTTATAGCCAATAGACAAGTTTTGCTCTTCTTCTGTTTCGTGATATTTGAAAGGCCTCTTGGGCCATAAGGATGTTATCTAGAAATCATTCTCTCTTGAATGAAAGTTGATTGATTCTCCCAATTATATCTCCCAGAAAATTTTTTAACCGGCCCACCATGTTTTAGAAATAATTTTCATGCTCACATTACAAGGACTAATGGGCCTAAATTGATCCAAGGATTCTAGTTGAGCAACTTTTGGAATGAGGCAAAAATAGGTTCTATTCAATGTAGATGCAAGAGTTCCGAATTTAAAAAAGTCAGTGACAAACTTGATAAGATCATCTCCAGTACTCTGCCAAAATTTCTGAAAAAAAAATAGGGATGTAAAGCCATCCGGGCCAGGGGCTTTAAGAGATGCCATGCTAAAACCACCCTACGAATCTCAGCAACTGGCACAACAATTAATTGCTCATTCGTTTCTGCAATCACCATAGGTTTGATAAAATACATGGTATCTAACAAAGATTGATTATCAACACCACTAGCAGTAACAGCAGAAGTAAAATACTGAAGAAAGGCCATATAAATTTCCTCTTCGGAATGAGACCACACACACTTGGTCGAGTTTGAATTTGAAAAATTCGGTTCTGTTACATCTTTGAATAGTCGTGGTATGAAAGAAACCGGTATTGGTATCACCATGTTATAACCAGTTCACTCTGAATTTCTGTTTCCACAATAATTCTTCCTTCAAAGGCTCCTCTTCAAGTTGTGAAATAATATTTTCTTCCATCTCTTAAGAGAACTCCAGACAATTTTGAATATTGAGGAGCTGTTTAAGAGTATCATTATTTTTTTTTTTAACTTTCCCAAAAACCTCTCGATTCTAGATTTGGAAGTTGACTTGGCTCTCTTGAAGTTTCCATAAAAGAGTTAGCAGCAGTGCCTTGGACATTCGACTTCCAACTTTTGTCAACAACGTTGGTGCAATCCTCATGGCGAACCCACATCGCCTCAAAGCGGAATGGTCTGTTCCCCTACAATATCCACCATTAGAATCAAGAATTATGTGGTTGTAGTCCGAACCGATCCAGGGTTTAATGAAAACAACAACACTTGCAAAATAATTCTGCCACCAAGGATTAGCAAAAACACGGTTCAGCTTTGTAATAAAATAGAAAAGAAAGAAAGGAAAACTGGAGAGAATGGAGAAGAAGGAGAATCAATGTGTGTGTTCTCTTCTCCTATGG
>JAMYWD010000740.1:0-49807 GCA_028583415.1 Protea cynaroides | reverse complement strand
GTGGCCAGATTTCAAGCTTGTCCAAGGAGACTCATCCGATGGCGAGAAAGAGAATACTCAGATATCTGAAAGGCACAACAGACTATGGTTTGTGGTATCCAAAGATTGGAAGTTTTACTTTGACAGCATTTTCAGATGCAGACTGGGCTGGTAGCATTGATGACAGAAAGAGCACTAGTGGTGGTGCATTCTTTTTGGGAGAGAGCTTAGTAGCTTGGCACAAGCAAGAAACAGAGTCCGTCTCCTTATCTACAGCAGAGGCAGAGTACATTGCAGCAGCAGCTACATGCACTCAGGTAATCTGGATGAAAAGACAGATGTCAAACTTTAGTGTTATCTGTGAAGAACCAGTGGTCATCAAATGTGATAACATGAGTGCCATCAACATATCCAAGAATCTTGTGCAACACTCAAGGACCAAGCATATTGACATCAGATATCATTATTTGAAGAAGAAAGTGTTTGAAGGGGAAGTGAGATTGGACTTTGTTCCTACAGCAGATCAAGTGGCAGACATCTTCACAAAGGCTCTTCCAAAAGACTCTTTTGAGAAACTCAGAGCTCAGCTAGGAGTACTGACTTTGAGCACATTGTAGATGGCACATGTGTAAGGGGAGTTGCTGACTACATAGCATCATCTTTCATCTGTAGGATTGGAAAGATGCGGTGGGAACTCCTACAGGTAAGGCTATGTAGGGGGAGTTAATATGAAGGGGGAGCTCATACATCCTTTGGGACTTGTTGTCAAAGGGGGAGAAGATGGCAAGAAGGTTGTGTCACATTGAGAGAGATACCTCAAGAGGGGGAGGTTTGTTGCCAACAATTCCAAAGGGGGAGATTATTGAAACCTTGTCCAGACAGTGCAGTAAGTGTTGACATTGTTGACAACCTTAGTAGAGAGAGTGATATGGAGGAGAGAGAATGTATGTAGGACTCTCTGATAGTCAAGGTGACTGGGTTGATGCAGCAGCTAAAGAGAATGAAGCCCAACTGATGAGAAAGTCTAGCTGAAGAGAGAGAAAGAAGAGAGAGAAAATTGAGGAGAGAGAAAGAGGATAAAGAATGGGTGGGGACCAGGTGGGTCCCACTTTGGGTGGCCAGGCCAGCATGGCAACCCAGCGCACAGCACCAGCCATGCGCACAGCATGCCACGCACAGTAGGCAGCCGAGTGCACAGTAGGCAGCCGTGCGCGCAGCACCAGCCGAGCACACAGCACTAGCCATGCGCACAGCATGCCGTGCACAGCAGGTAGCCGAGCACACAGTAGGCAGCCATGCTCACAGCACCAGCCGAGCGCACAGCACCAGCCGCGCGTAGCAAGCACAGCGCAAGCAGCAGCAAGCACAGCGCAGCAGCGCTCATGCCATGCCATGCCGCAAGCAGCAGCAGCACGGCGTAGCAGCAGCAGCACGGCATAGCAGCACAAGCAACAACATTTCTGCGCACGTGCCGTAAGCCAATGCCACAAGCCACAGCAAGGGGCATCGGCATGTATATCAATTGTTCAACGGTTTGCCACAATGGAGCAGGGTTTTCGGACCCTACTGGAGTCGAAAACCCTGCAGGTGATACTAATGGTTACAGAGGCCATTAGTTAAATTATCAGGGGCATTTTGGTCATTTCATAAAGGAGCATATTCGGTATGGGTGGCTCGGATCAAGCCACATCAGTCATATTCCAAATCAAAGGCCTACAAAAAGGCGGGATCTGGTGTTGTGCAGAAATCGCTCCCAGAGTCCATCGCGAGCTTCCCGATTGGCTAGAGGCAATGTAATAGAATGGTTCGCGCCACATGGAGCCTAACCTCTGATAGCGTGGAATGCGCACATGGTGCGCAAGCGCAGAAGATGCACATCTGATGGATGTCGTGCATTCCGATCGTGCCAGACGTGATGAGGCCGATCGGAGGGACCAGAGCAAATCTCGCCAACTACTGACCGATCCAACGGTCGATGTCCGAAGATGCCTTCTCCGCCAATCAGAGATCGACAACGACGTACCCTTACGTCAGACGCGGAGATGATTGCGTGTGTCGCGGCGCACCGAATCAGGGCCGGAGATTCCTTTTGAAATAATCTCACTGGCCAACCTTCTTTTGATGATATCTCGACCGTCCGATGTCGGATCGAGGCCTATAATATATCAAACTGAAGGATTTTCCAGATAGAAGATCTTGGCAGTGGTTTGAGCTCAAGTAGAAGGGCCTCTAATGGTGATTTTTGTGAGAACCCTCCATTGAAGCTTCTCCAAGAGAGAGAGAGACTCCTACTGGCAGTGTGAGGCCGTGAAAGCT
The DNA here is from genome assembly GCA_028583415.1 of Protea cynaroides. Taxonomy (NCBI): domain Eukaryota; kingdom Viridiplantae; phylum Streptophyta; class Magnoliopsida; order Proteales; family Proteaceae; genus Protea; species Protea cynaroides. The sequence goes on along the minus strand of JAMYWD010000740.1, from coordinate 47,512 downwards.
TCGTTGAAGCTTGAAAAAAGTGTGTGGACCAGCTGTGAGCGTCCTATGGAGTTGTTCTGGTGAAGAACGAGCTGTGGAGCCCAAGAGGAGGCCGAGATGCTTGGACAGTGAGACTTACATCAGTAGCGAACAAGACCGGGAGGTAAACTCACACACAAATCCTATTTACTATATCAAAGATATATGGGAAGGGTTTGTATGAATATTTGAAATTCACATTGTATGACCTGTCAAGTGGGTGCTTAACTGGAATTGGGGTTGGTGCCTAGGACACAATTGTAGCTGTGAATGCGGTTGATGTTGTAGCATCGGGGTTGTAGGTGCAACCGTAGCATTACTGTTGAGTATTGGGTATATACGAAACCCTGGTTAGGGTATTGTCCCGTGGAGTAGCCATCACAGTGTGTGATTGGTGAACCACGTTATATCGTGTGTCTTGTGAATGTTGTATGTGAGTGTGCATTAGAAGTCTGTGTGCTGCAGGTCTGGGTGTACGCACTTGGCAGGCCAAGCCCCTGGTATGGATACTTGTGGGTGTGTGGTTGGTGTGTGCACGAAATGTGTTTGACAGATTGACTGTGAGAGAGTCTCAAGTAATCAGCTCAAGGCAGCATAGCACAAATTGATCAACAGCTCTTGGCAACCCTTGCATAGCATCAGGCCATAACTGAATAGTGGAAAGGAATTTTTAGTGGACACTGATTCACCCCCCCCCCCCCTCAATGTCAACCTGGGACTAACAAAGTATTATGATTTTGACAGAGACATGAGGAAACCTAGAGAGGCCTATTTGGGCCATACGCTGGTGGTATTTCCATTTTCTTCTCAAGTAAGGGAATCAAATCTTTGGTTGCGTGTGTTTCTCTATTGGTTATGATATACTCTGTGTGAGATTGATAACATGTTATTGTTTGATAACATGTTATCCAATAAACTATTCTGTTTGTTCATGGATATGAATTATTAAATGGTATATGATTAGTGATACCCACAGTGGTTTGGAAGCGGGTGAAATGGGATGCTTCACAACCTCTCCATGAAAGGTAGAACTGGTAGGTGGAATGGGACGCTTGCACCACATCTTACTGACACTGCTTTGCATTGACCTATGTAACCTAGCGAAGTCATGATGTCCTATGTGGGAGTTCAGACGGGATCAGAAGCTTGGCTGGGTTACGATCCAGTAATATAGATTAATTAGGTGGACATGGTTAGTCATACAAAATTACCCGTATAACTATAACCCTATCCAATATGGGGTTATGTATTGGCATAAGTTTAATAAAGGATGGTATGATCATAGCTGCGATGCTCCCCAGTTTCGAAGTAGTGTGAATGGGTGGATGAGTCGACTAGTAGGATTACCATCTCTTCAAGTGTCACGTGGGTGAACTTAGGATGAGTCGTGGTCAGGAGAGGACCAAGACACTGGATCTATACACGGGGGATGTTTGTTGTACGTTGAGTGAGGCCACATTCATTTTGATGGGGGTGACCCGTGCAACCTGGAACCACCGGTTTTGTAAAACCGCACCCCCAGAAAATCTGACCTAACTCAGATTTTTTTTCATGCCAGGGTTTTCTATTGTAGCCAAACCCGATGCAATGCCAAATTGAGGACCAATGCCATAGGTACCCCTTAAAACCCTTATATTTTTTTAACTATATGATTTGTTGCTTTAAAGGGCAATCGATAGCTACTAGGCGGTCAGGAATCCCGATAGTCCAAGGACCGGTACCATTGACCGGCAAGGCCAAAAACAGGCCTGTTCTCATAATTAACAATTGGATTCGTCTTAGGAGACCGTTTAGGATATTCCTAGGACCCATAGACGAATCTAGAAGGGACCTACACCCATCCTAACTACTTTTAAGTTGTAAAAGGAAAGGAGTCACTCCCTAAGTTCAAACTATTGCCACTTGGTAGCCATTTAGGAGTCCCCATTCAATCTAAGAGTTCAACCCCAATAAGAAAACCTTAGAAGAATAAAAACCATACCTTCCACCCTCCTCTGAGTATGTATTAATCTTAGAAAGTTCTGAAGCGTTCTCAAGAGAAAGGGAGGAAGGAAAGGAAGAAGGTGAAGCTCTGCAGTACTTGTATTGGGAGAATTGTCGCTGACGTTCACCATCGATCAACATTGATCAAGCCACCTTTGGTAAAACCCTTAACTCCTCTAAATTCTAATGCAAAAATTGATGTCCCAGTGAAGGATGTAAACCTGATGTGACAAACATTTATCCTTCTTTAATACTAGAATTAATGAAGGTTACTGGAAGGGGGAACATCTCTTTCTAATGAATGGCTTAGTTTAAATAGTTGATTTCATGCTTGCTAGGATGGTACATAGACGTAGGAAACACCCTACCACCGGACTACATTATGGTAACGAGGTATGAACTAAATCAGAGAAAGAAATCCTAATTTGCTAAACAGGAAATTGACCATCGGGAAGGGAAGGTCAATACACCGGACTGTACATTGTAAGGATCGATGTAGCGCCGACCAATCCCAGAAAGGTCTTTGGAAATAGTTAGACAGTGTCATGATCGATACTTTGTACCGACCGGTATATCAACCAACTAATGGTAGAATGTGTAGATTTTCTGTCAGACCATACACCGGTCGTGAGGGTAGTGACCGATTCAAAGACCGGCAAGCCCCAAACTTATATAAATCAAAAGTAAATCATATAGGACTTCTAATTAATGACCTTATATCTTGTATAGGCATAGAACACCTCAAAAACAAGGATTTTGCTAGCAGGGATAATATCAAATAAGTCATATTAGGTGAGGAACAGAATCTCTGACTAATTTTGGAGTGTTTCTAATACATGATTATTGTGCCACATGCTTCCTGTGATAACATGTATCCAATAACTACTTTTTGCTTGCATATGCATTTATACTATGATTATTGTGTGAATATATGTGACTGAAAATTAGTAAGAAGTGGTGAAACAATCGAGGACCACTGAATCTGACTTGCTATATGATTATTGATAGAGTATGTCACTCACCCTTAGCAGGATGACAACATCTTGGTGGGGAGGCAAAACGGATGGCCTGGGATTCCTGCTAGGCTTGGTGAGAGGGATGCATCGGATGACATGTAGGGTTTTGGTTAGTGGCACTACCCCTGTATGCAACCCTGGCTAGTAGAGGGTCAGGTACTAGTAGAGTGGAGTGATGAGGGGGAAGGGTCAGTAGTGTTTGATAGAACATAACTGACTGGACTTGCTGCCCAATCACCATTCCGATTGGGACGTCGTATGAGGGCACCAGGGCTATTAGTGTAGGCTGGTGAGTACTAGCACTCCCATGCATGGAGGTTGTAGTCAGTCTCTGGAAGGTGTGGCTAGGCCTTACCATAGCACATGGCATACATGATATCGGACTATTGCATTGTTGTGTGTAATAAAACTGATTATGCATAATGGTTGCTTGCTTGTCTATTTTTCACTGAGCTCATGTTGGAGAGTTGAACCTCGCGTATGCCATTCTTTTTAGATGATGTTGCATGTACCATGGTTGTGGATTATCTGAATGTGTTCTCTATCTCTCAGTTAGCTCAGCTAGGTAGAATGTTGTATGAGGATGATGCACACGATGCGGATTGCGAGTGTGTTGCATGTGTCTTTGATGGATAGCCATCTTAGAAAGAAGCTTGAAACAATGAATAGTTTTCTGTTTTATTTATCCTTTGGATTATTTATTTACATTTAAATAGCTCATGATTTATAAGGCAATGCAACTTTAAGGTTTTATTTTACAAAGTTAGTTGATGAACCTCGGTTTTGAGGATGAACACACGGGTTTCACTACTTTTATTTAACAATAGTAAGCTCATGGTTATTTAGTATCTTCCGCCATATATTACTTTGAATTATGATTGTGGCATTGTACTGGTGGTGGTTGGTATATCTGTGCACCGCTTATGAGGTCCTGGTGGAATCACATCTAAACTAAGGTGTTGATCCAGTCATATCCCATAAGAAAAATTTTCAAACCGGTATTTTTGGGGTGTGATAGATTTTGCTATCCTAAGTTGGTATATACAGTTATCATACCTAACCGTAGTTTGTAGTATCACGTATTTTTGTGTCGCATGTTTGATTTTCTTACTAAGCTCGGTGGTTGAGCTTATCCTTGTATGCACAAATATTTTAGATGATGAAAGTATAACCGTTGATGTTTTTGCTAATACTTTGAGGTGCATTCCATCTGGCATGGAGGATGATGATAGTGAGCCTGAAGAGGCTATTCACAGTCCTACCTGTGAGTGTGACGATTGTGCTTATGCTTAGGCATAGTTCATTTATCACACCCTAATTCTGGTCTAACTAGAATGGTGTGATGAACCGCTAATAAACCAATGGTTCACCTAGGATCTCGTATAGGTCATACCCACCATATCAAACCACATACACATTCCACATTAATAATCAGAGGTAATAAATAAATAAACGAAAGTCTTACAGATAATGAACTGAGAGTTTAACAGTAATAAATAAGTATTTAATCTAATTATCTCCAAACCACAAGACATAAAAATAAATAATCAATTACATATCTGATGTTCAAATTATAACTAATCTTAAGCAAAAATACATTGGTTGCACTTGCATGATGAATCATGTGCATCTTCTTCAGCTTCTAAATCTATTGCAGCAACGTGTCCATACATCGACGCATCATATATTCTTCAACGGCAGGACCTACATCATCAACTAAAAATATTCAACGTCGAAAGGGTGAGCATACATCACGGCTCCGTAAGCAAACAAAACAATGCAACAAACATATGCATACATTCAATTCGTATATTTGGTCTGGTTTTAAGTTTGCAATATGCTATAGAAAGGTTTGGTGGCCGCCACACCTCTATACATGAATGTGTGAATCCGTCCAATGGATGAAACACCATTTTCATCCTACATGCACCCACCATAGAATAAAGATAGAGCTAAAGTACCCGGATCAAACACCGCTAATACTTCCCCTGATGTCCTACCCATACCAACACGTAAGCCCCTATTGGTGAGGGCTTGCAAACTGGACTCGCAACTAACCAATTCTAATGCCAAATAGTGTATCCAAGGCCTCACCCCAGCATCCCTCAATAAGTCCATAGAGATAAAGCTAAGGCCCCCCGACAAAGTCAGAGACCACACAGTCCGAGACCACCTCCCCTGATGCCCTACGATGTAATAGTTCTGCTAAGGTAATGGTGATACAATGATGTTAGTGGGCAAGACTTGAGTAGAGATAGAGCTAGAGCTTGGAGACGAGGTCAAAGACCACCATGCCACGTCCTCCACCTGATGCTCCACTCACATCCAATACACCAACCACACACATACATTCACATGCCTATTTCTAGCATCATCATCATCATCATCATCATCATGATATAAATAATCAAAATTAATTATGCATAAGTAGTAATAGCAGGAATATTAGATGACATGTGAAATGCACATTACAAACATACAAGCATTGAATCAATCATGACATTGGACTCAATAAAAATAAACAGTTTGTTATTATCCAATTAGTTTAGGTCTTGTTCCCTCACCTGTTAGCAATACTCAATCTCCTTCCAAGCCTTGAAATTCTCTTTGAATTGATTTAACAACTTAAAAGTTATATGAATTTAAGTTAGGGTTCATATGTGACATGTTACAATAGTCAAAAATCAACAGAGCACCGATAGGTGTCTGACTGGTCCTATGGTCTCATATTGTATCGACCTTACTGCCTACGATAGATACCCTACGGTCGCATATGGTGCGACCGTAGCTGCGACCATATGGTTTCTGAAATCTTCCCGAATGCTTATGGTCGATCCTCTGGTCATGCTGGTCATGCTATGGTCGACCGTAGCTGACCTTGAGATTTCTGGTCACAGTCTACATGCAATTCGAGTTCTTCCTGGGTCAATTCTTCTGTTCTTCAATGGGATTTATTCTAAGGTCATCCTATGGCCATCATTAGTAGTTTCTTATCAACCCTAATCATCAAATTCACTCCTCATGGTTCTCCTTGGAATTATCTCAAGGAAATCACATGGATTATAATAGGTTAAAGATGTCTATAGAATTAACATCTTTAGAGATTAGGCTCATACCTTTGCCTATGATAGAGAGCCAATCTCTTCTCAGTAAATTTAGGAAAGTTTCCAAAAACTCAAAGTCTGATCTGGGGTCTCACGGTCGATCATACAGTAGCATAAACCATCGGCCGTAGGGTCAAAATCATCGACCATGGGGTTCTGGATTTGAGATTTTTGTTTCCTTCCTTATGGTTGACCATACCTACCTAGGTATACAACCTTAGGTATGTTTTCAGTGTTTTTAACTCGATTCTCATACCTAGTTTGTGATCTATCTTCACACACTCAGTCCACTTGGTCCAGGAATGATGGAAAGACCTGGCATGACATGGTTAGACCAAGTTAATGATGTGCGGGTCTTATAACTCCCCCCCCCCCTCTTATATAAATTTCATCCTCGAAATTTGCACATACCTTCTGAGTCAAATAAGTGAGGATATTGCTTCCGCATAGCGTTCTCTTCTTCCCATGTAATTTCTTCCACATTTTGACTTCTCCAAGTAACCTTAATGTAATAAAGGTCGCGGTTGCGAAGACGTTGTACCTTTCGACTAGTGATCTCAAAAGGTACTACTTCGAACGTCAAATCTTCAGTCAAATCCGGTGGATCCATTGTTAACACGTGTGTTGGATCTCTAACGTACTTCTTCAATTGTGAGACATAGAATACATTATGTACACTAGACATAGATGGGGGTAGTGCTAACTAATACGCAACCTTCCACATTTAGCTAAAATCTCATATGGTCCAATATATATGGGATACAGTTTTTCCTTCTGTCTGAACCATTTTAAACCACGCATAGGAGATACTTTCAGAAATACCTTATCACCTATGGTGAATTCACGATCTCTGCATTGATTATCTGCATATTGCTTCTGACGGTTCTGAGCTGTTTGGACTCTTTCGTTGATAATGTCGACCACTCGACAAATCTCCTCAATAAACTCTGGTCCAACAATACTCCATTCTCCAACTTCGTTCCAAAATAAAGGAGTTTGATATTTCCTACCATACAGTGCTTCATAGGGTGACATCTGTATTGTATCTTGATAGTTGTTATTATAAGCGAACTCAATCAATGGTAATTTCTCATCCCATGATCCTTTGAAATCAATGACACAAGCTCAAAGCATGTCTTTTAAAATCTAAATAGTACGCTCTGACTCTGTCCATTTGAGGATGGAATGCAGTACTAAACTTCAACGTTGAACCCATAGGCTTCTGTAATCCTTTCCAAAACTTTGAGGTAAAGCATAGGTCTTTGTCGGACACAATGCTTTCAGGTACACCATGTAATCTGACAATATTATCTACATAAAGCTTAGCTAACCTCTCTAGGGTATACTGAGGTCGTATAACTATAAAATGAGATGTCTTGGTTAAACGATCCACAATCACTCAGACCGCGTCAACTACTCGGGGAGTCAATGGTAACCCGTTGACGAAGTCCATAGTGATGCAGTCCCATTTTCATGCAGGTTCTGGCAGTGGCTGCAATAATCCTGCAGGTCTTTGCCTTTCAGCCTTTATCTGCTGACAATTCAGGCATTGAGATACAAATTTAGCTACATCCACTTTCATTCCTCTCTACCAATAGAGTTTCTTTAGATCATGATGCATCTTTGTACTTCCAGGATGTACCAAATAAGCGGTGGTGTGGGCTTCCTTCATTAGTCTGTGTCTAATATCCAAGTCTTCATTTTTAGGAACACATACTCTCCCTCTGTATCATATTACTTTCTCATAATCCAAAGTGAAGTCAGGGTTAGTCCTACCTTTTTCAAGGTCTTCTTGCACCATTCTTAGATAAGGGTCTGATTTAATAGCTTCTTTTTCTTTATCTAATAGATCAGGTACAATCTTCAATGTAGCAAACATGTTTGAGAATAGATGAATAAATCCTTGGTCAGTTGATTCATTCAGAATATCAATCACGAACTGCTCGTTATCGTAATTAAATACCCTTCCTGTGACACACGCTACAACATTTGTACTAGCTTCTTCCTGAGATTTTGTCATTGCTTTCCTGCTTAGTGCATCAGCAACTACATTAGCTTTCCCTGGATGATACTGAATATCACAATCATAATCCTTCATTAATTCCAGCCATCTTCTCTGTCTCATGTTCAACTCCTTCTGATTAAAAAGATGAGTGAGATTTTTATGATATGATTTAATCTGAAATTTCTCTCCATACAAATAATGTCTCCATATCTTAACAGCATGTACTACTGCTGCTAATTCCAAGTCATGAGTGGGATAGTTCTACTCATGTGTCTTCAGTTATCTTGAGGTATACGCAATTACTTGTTCTCCTTGCATAAGCACACATCCCAAACATAACCCAGATGCATCGGTGTATAAGGTAAATGGTTGTCCTGGGATCAGAATAGTCAAGATGGGAGTTGATATCAATCTAGAATTCAATGTTTGGAAACACTCTTCACATTTATCGATCCAAACAAACTTTTCTCCTTTCTTTGTTAGACTGGTGAGAGGTACGGTAATTCTAGAGTAATCTTTCACGAATCGTCTATAATAACGAGCTAACCCTAAGAAATATTTAATTTCTGTAACATTTTTAGATGCTTCCCATTTCACAATGGCTTCAATCTTGCTAGGATCCTGTTTAATTCCTTCAGCAGATACAACATGGCCTAAGAAAGTGACTTCATTCAGCCAAATTCACACTTTATAAATTTTGCATAAAGCTTCTCTTTTCTTAGTCGCTGCAAAGTGGCTCTTAGATTTGTGATATGAGTTTCTTTGTCCTTGGAGTAGACTAGTATGTCGTCAATAAATACAATGACTGACGTATCCAATATATCATGGAATACCCGATTCATGAGTTCCATAAAAGTTGCAAGTGCATTAGTCAATCCAAAAGACATAACTAAAAATTCATAATGTCCATATCTAGTTCTAAATGCTGTCTTTGGAATATCACCTTCCTATCTTCAACTGATGGTATCTTGACCAAAGATTAATTTTGGAGAACACTTTGGCACCTTGCAACTGATCGAACAAGTCATCGATTCGAGGCAACGGGTATCGATTCTTAATTGTAAGCTTATTCAATTCTCGATAATCTATACACAGTCGAACGCTATCGTCCTTCTTTTTCACGAACAATACTGCTGCTCCCATGGTGATATGTTGGGTCTAATATAGCCCTTGTCCAGTAATTCCTGTAATTGTACTTTCAGTTTCTTTAGTTCAGTAGGAGCCATTCGATAGGGTGCTTTAGATACTGGTGCAGCTCCAAGTATAAGATCTATAACGAACTCTGTCGCTCAGTCAGGTGGTAGTCCTGGTAGTTCCTCAGGAAATACATCTAGAAATTTACGCACAACTTCAATATCCTCCATTCGTGGTGCTTCCTTGGTGAGGTCGACCACAGATACTAGATACCAATTCTTCCTTTCTCGATGCATTTTCTAGCCTTTAATGCAGAGAGAATGAGTTTTCATTTACGGGGAAGTTTGGTTCCCATAAAACTAAACTCTGCTCCTTCCTTGTCTTTAAATGTCAGATTCTTTTTCGTATATAATAGGTTTACGGAGTGCCGAGCTAATCAATCTATTCTCAAGATAACGTCAAAGTCTGCCATCTCGAGTTGAATTAAGGTTGCATCCAAAATCTTCTCGTCAATAAGAACTGGACATGGTCCATAACCTTTATCTAGTTCCACTTCTAATCCCATAGGTGATCATACAAGCAGTTTGTAGTCTAAAGGTCTGAGGGGTAGATTTAACTTCTTTCCAAACGACACAAATATAAATGAATGAGTAGCCCCAGCGTCAAAAAGTACTCTAGCGGGTAAGCCATTAATAGGTACGATACCTATGACCACATCAGGCGATGTGGCAGCATCCTCAGAAGTAACTGCATAAATTTTTTCTTGCTGTAATTGCTTCCTTGGCTTAGGACACTCCCTTGAATAATGTCTTACTTTATCACAGTTGAAACATTTAACTCCAGCACTACTTTGCTTTTGTTGAGGTTGAGCTGTTGGGGTAGTCTTGGCTGTAGCATTAAAGCCTTGAGTACGGAAGGGTTTGAATGTCTTGGTGTTCCCTCCGTTATATGTATTTCCATTAGGCCTTTTAATGCCCCTGTTCTGAGAAAAATAACTTTCCCTCTGGCTCGATTCCAGTACTTGAACAATTTATACAGCTTCGTTATATATTTTATTTTCCAGTCCCAATACATACTCATGGATGCTTCCCCTAAGTCCCCTGATGAACCTTCGGGTTTTGGTATCTTCTTCCTGCATGCTAGAGGAAGCAAAGAAGAACAGTTCTTCATAACGCTGTTGATATATGTCTACAGTCATCTGTCCTTGATACAGATTCAGAAACTCCTTTTCCATTTGATCTCTGAAACTCCTTAGAAAATACTTCTCGAAGAAAGCTTCCTTACAAATAGCTCATGTCAGTTGGGTGTGCTTTATTAATAGATAACTTCTAGTTGATTTCCACCAGTGGTGTGTGTCACCTTTCAGCATACATGTGGCACATAATACCTTCTCTTCTTCATTTATAGTCATCATCATAAAGTTTCTTTCCATTTCGTCGATCCAGTGAGCTCGCCACAATAGATCTGATGATTTGCCTGTAAATTTCTTCGGCTTCAACTTTAGGAAACGCTCGATCAGTCTAGAGTGATCAAGCTGATATTGTGCATATGCTCCATACATAGGCGGTTGGTACTGATAATTACCTTGGTTATACCTGCCTTGTGGTGCTTTAGGGTTTTGCACTTGGCCTTGTACTACTGGTGCTTGTGGTGCTTGGGGTACAGTATTGCTACCACTAGGTGCCATACTAGCTTGTCCTACAAGTAGAGATGTTGTGTTTGCAGCTAAAAAAGAAATTCCCATAGCAACTTGCATGTTGGCTTGCATTTGTTGTATATGCTGCATTTGTTGTGCCAATTTTATCACCGTAGTAGTCAAATCCGTAGGTGGTATAGGTAAGTTGGTTGGGTTGGCTTGGGTGTGAACATTCTAAGGTGTAGCATTTTGAGCTCCAATATTTCCTTCTTGTCCTTGCTGACCTTCATTGTCATTGGTCTCCATAGGTAGTGGAGATGGATTTGCATTCTGTCTCCTTCTACTTACTCTGCGTCCAGCCATTTAAACTCTTGGTTGAATGATACTTGGAATGGTTGTACATGTGAGACAAAATAGAGTGGTGGTATTGGGTTAGTCTCACAATCGAAGGCGAGAAAAGAAACAAGATTAATAGTCGAAAGTTTAAACAAAATCAAAATGCAGACAATAGTCAGTCATATGGTTGATGGCCTACGGTCGCATGTTATGCGACCATAGGTGCGACCTTCAAAATCTTGAAAACTTACGTCGATCGTACAGTCGCATGTTTTGGTTGAATTGTGCGACCGTATGGTTCAAGATCAGGTTTTTAAACCTGTTTTTTGAGATTTTTCCCTCTCATTCTCCTTCTTCCTCCTACGATCTCTACTCAACTCGCCACCAGTGAGTTGCTACAGTGTCGACCATATGAACTTAGTGATTTTTTCATCGATCAACAACCGTCACTCCATTGCTCAAGATATGTCCTCTATTCTTTCTCCTTTTTAAGCTTTCATACTTAGGTTTTGCTCCATTTATAGGGTTTTCTTTAAATAAATATTTTTCTGACCGTAAAAATTTAATTTTTATTGGGGGTTATTGCTATTGGCCACCCAATGGATGAAAGCCCTCAAGAAAATTTGAGTTTAATCTGTTAGTTTACTTAGAAACTTCAAAATTCTCATTTTTGACCTAAATTTTGGGTTTTTTCCCAATTGTCAAAATTTCTTCAAATTCAACCTACCTAATTTAAATTTTCGATTATATAAGCCTTGCAGGATGGTTTGGGACCTATGTAAGTCCTTCTACCCAAATGTTTAGGTGAAAAGTGAGGTTTTTTTCATTTTACGTCGTTATGCTGTCAAATTTTTAAATTTGTCTAACTTTTTTTTTCTTATTTTCTTCTCTTGCAGTTATCATGGTTCGCACTAAGCTTCTTCGAGTTCATGACCCATGACGCTTCAAGTGCGTTGAAGCAGAGGTGCGATATCCTTGGTTTGTTCAAAAAAAAAGTAGAAGGGGGTCGGTGTGTGAACTTAGCCCATTTAGCCCTATTTGATGTGGAGAGGGCATTTGGTGATATGGGCTGGCTTCCAGTGATTTTGTACGAGGCTTGCACTCGTCTGGACTTGGTCAAGCAGTTCTACTGTCACCTACAAGTATAGGGTGACCTAGAGGATGTTGATAGGGGTAGAGAGCTTCGGATCACCAGCTGGGTGAAAGGGATTCCTATCTCTTTCAACTATCAGGAGTTGGCTGATCTCTTAGGCATTTCCAACAATGGTCAGTTAGTTTACTGTGACCCATGGAGCCACGGTTTCTATCTAAACAGGTGCGTGCAGAAATAGATAACCAGATTCTTTGGGATGACCGCTGGGAGATGAAAGTAGTCAACCTGCGTCGAGAGCCTGGGTCTATAGTAAGATTATCTAGCATAATCTTATTCCCCAGGGTGGACACTATGAGATGGTCTCACAGCTGACTCAGTACCTGCTGTATTGTATCTATACTAGGCAGTCAGTCTACCTCCCATATATCATTCTTCGGACTATGCACAGAGCTACGTTGTCTGATTCGAGAGGTAACTTGCCCTATTGGCGGCTAATCTCCACCTTGCTCGCTCCTCTACAGGTAGACCTAGTGGATGAGAGGATCCTTGAGGACACCTTCTCAGTTGACCTTGATTGGGAGGCCATCAGCAGGATGGGCATGAGAGAGATACAGGTTAGTGATGACGAGAGGAATGCTATGAGACATCCTCTCACTCGGGTAGCAGCAGCAGATGCAGAGGCAACAGCAGTAGCAACAACAAAGGTAGCAATAGAGGCACATGAGAGTGATGATAAGGAGGATGATAATCGGATATACATGGATGTGAATGCCATCCCTCCTCTATTACCACAATATTTTACTGGAGCTGGCCCTTCTCGGGCTTCTCATTCAACTAGCCCTTCATGCCCACCACCAGATGACATGATGGGGCTATTTCGAGAGATTCGGGAGGCTCAGCGCGTGACTGATTAGAGAGTAAGAGAGCTTCTAGATGCCTAGTGCTCTACAGACCAGTGGATAACGGATCTGATAGCTAGTCTCCGAGCGACTCAGACTCAGGTAGCCTAGCTCGCGAGAGTATATGTTGAGGACTATGATAGAGATCGTGAGGCACTTCCTCCTCCAGCACCTCCTGCTCCATGATTGTCATTTATATCTTTTTTTTATTTTATAGAGTAATTGTCCAGATTTATAGACCGTACTCTGACTCGGATGTGCCTTATCTTACTTCCATTTGGATATATATGTAAAATTTGTTTCCCATTTACATATGTGCATTATTCTCTTTCTTAGTTTATATCTCATACAACACAGGTGCTTATGGTGTGTTCTTATTACAGCTTTTAATTTTATCCTAACTCAGTTCATGACTCATGTGGAAGTAGTTAGGTCAATGAGTAGAACCTGAGAGGCTCTGATACCAAGTTGTCATACCCCAATTCTGGTCTAACCAGAATGATGTGATGAACTTCCAATAAACCAACGGTTCATCCAGGATCTCGTATAGGTCGTACCTACCATATCAAACCACACACACATTCCACATTAATAATCAGAGGTAAAAAACAAATAAGTAAAAGTCTTACAGATAATGAACTGAGAGTCTAGCAATGATAAATAAGTATTTAATCCAATTATCTCCAAACCATAAGACATAAAAATAAATAATCAATTACATATATGATGTTTAAATTATAACTAATCTTAAGCAAAAACACATTGGTTGCACTTGCATGATGAATCATGCGCATCTTCTTCAGCTTCTACGTCTATCGCAGTAACGTGTCCATACGTCGATGCATTCATATATTCTTCAATAGTAGGACCTGCATCATCAACTAAAAATATTCGACGTCGAAAGGGTGAGCACACATCATGGCTCAGTGAGCAAATAAAACAATGCAACAAACATATGCATGCATTAAATTCATATCTTTGGTCTGGTTTTCAAGTTTGCAATGTACTATAAAAAGGTTTGGTGGCCGTCGCACCTCTATATACGAGTGTGTGAATCCACCCAATGGATCAAGCACCATTGTCGTCCCACATGCAGCCACCATGGAATAGAGATAGAGCTAAAGTGTTTGGATCAAACACCGCCAACACTTCTCCTGATGCCCTATCCATACTAACACGTAAGCCCCTATTGGCGAGGGCTTGCAAACTGGGCTCGCAACTAACCAATTCTAATGCCAAACAATGTATCCAAGGCCTTACCCCAGCATCCTTCAATACGTCCATAGAGATAGAGCTAAGGCCCCCTGGTAGAGTTAGAGACCACACGGTTCGAGACCACCTCCCCTGATGCCCTACAACGTAATAGTTCTACTAAGGTAATGACAATACGATGATGTTAGTGGGCAAGACTTGAGTAGAGATAGAGTTAGAGTCTGGTGACGAGGTCGAAGACCACCATGCCACGTCCTCCCCTGATGCTCTACTCGCATCCAACACACCAACTACACACATGCATTCACATGCCTATTCCTAGCATCATCATTATCATCATGTTATAAATAAACAGAATTAATTATGCATGAGCAGTAATAGCAGGAATATTGGATGACATGTGAAATGCATATTACAAACATACAAGCATAGAATCAATCATGGCATTGGACTCAATAAAAATAAACAGTTTGTTATTATCCAATTAGTTTAGGTCTTGTTCCCGCACCTGTTAGCAATACTCGATCTCCTTCCAAGCCTCGAAATTCTCTTTGAATTGATTTAACAACCTAAAAGTTATATGAATTTAAGTTAGGGTTCATATGTGACATGTTATGATAATCGAAAATCATAACAGAGCACTGATAGGTGTCTGACTGGTCCTATGGTCTCATACTGTATCGACCTTACTGCCTACGGTCAATACCCTTCGGTCGCATATGGTGCGACCATAGCTGCGACCATATGGTTTCTGAAATCTTTCCGAATGCCTATGGTCGATCCTCTGGTCATGCTGATCATGCTATGGTCGATCGTAGCTGCAACCTTAAGATTTCTAGTCACAGTCTACATGCAATTTGAGTTCTTCCTGGGTCAATTCTTCTATTCTTCAATAGGGTTTATTCTAAGGTCATCCTATGGCCATCATTAGTAGTTTCTTATCAACCCTAATCACCAAATTCACTCCTCATGGTTCTCCTTGAGATTTTCTCAAGGAAATCACATGGATCATAATAGGTTGACATTCATAATCCTCCATAGAATTAACATCTTTAGAGATTAGGCTCATACCTTTTCCTATAATAGAGAGCCAATCTCTTCTCAGCAAATTCCTTTCCTTAGCTTTTTCTTCTTCTCATTCTCTTCCTTCTCTTCCCTTCTCTTTCTCTAGGGTTTACTAATGTTCTAAAAGAGTGAAAAAAGGTTGAGGGACATCCTTTATATAGAGGAAAACTCTCCATATAGAGTCCTCTTTCAATTAGGAAAGCAATCCCTTAATTTAGGAAAGTTTTCAAAACTCAGATCTGATCTGGGGTCTCATAGTCGATCATACGGTAGCATAAACCGTCAACCGTAGGGTCGAAATCATTGACCGTGGGGTTCTGGATTTGAGATTTTTGTTTCTTTCCTTATGGTCGACCATACCTACCCAGGTATGTGACCTTAGGTATGTTTTCAGTGTTTTTAACTCGATTCTCATACCTGGTTTGTGATCTATCTTCACACGCTCGGTCCACTTGGTCTAGGAATGATGGGAAGACCTGGCATGACACGGTTAGACCAAGTTAGTGAAGTGCGGGTCTTACATCATTACTCTTTTAGTTTCAGTTAGTGGATTATTTTTATTGGGGAACATGTTGTCCCAGGGACTTAAATATTGAATAATACTTCAATTATTTTTTAAGTTTGAAACTATACTGAATATTTGAATCATGATTTTAGATGTCAGCTTTGAACAATTGAACTATAAGACTTCGCTTTAATATGTTGGTTATTAAATTCTTTTGTCTACTCTAATAATTATTTGTGAAGGTTAAGTAAGGGATTTGTCAACGGCCATACCGTGACATGTGATCCTGGTAGGGGATGTCCTTGCTTGCAAGGGATCCAGTTATATTCCGTGTTTTTGATACTTCAAGAACGGGGTGTGACAGACTCAGCCAATGGACCCAAACCAGTAGATGGGGCATAGCCTTGCCCCCGGCTCTAGTGTTTGACCAAGAATGGTCTAGTCGATGGATGGAGCCGATTGGGCTGTCATCCGCCACTAGACCCCATAGTTAGATAACTTATTGGCTGAGCTCAACCGGTGGCACATACCGTCGAATAGCATCCACCGGCTTAGCTCATGGGGTTGCCTTGCCTTGAGGGGCTGGCTTAGGCCCTTAGGTAAGGAGCCAGAGGCTCATAGAGTCAAAGATTGATCCACCAACTTAGTCAGCCGGCTCAGTCATAAATGGCCTTAAGGTTTAGCCAGTGGATACAACCGACGGCACCTATTGTCGGGGCTCTCATCCGTTGCTTCTGCTACTGATGGCCTATTGACTAGTCTAATCCTTTAGGGATCAATCGTAGGGTTCCCGGCTTACCTTGGGACTGGCATTGGGACATTTAGAATATGTGCCAAACTAGTTTAGATGACATCCAACACAAGTAATAAAACTTATGCACATGAATAGGTAAACTGACGCGGGTAATTGACGGATCTTATTGCCAGCTTCCAAGTTCTACAGCACTTTTGGTGCCTATAGGTGAGGGGTCCGGTCCGTCGAATTAGGACATAATTATATGTCTATGATTGATGCGAATTTATAACATGACATCCTTGGATTATTTGAGCATGCATTTGCATAAAATGTAATTATGTATGTTGATGATGGATGAATGTATGTGTTTATGTCTGTGTGACATATGAGCACCAAAGGGACTGGTGACATATGGTCACACAAATCCTACTTTACGTGCTAGCATCCTAGCTGGGACAAGGTTGCCCAAAAGGACTAGGGACCGGGGGTCTCTACTGAGGTGCGGCCCTCTTTTACTTTATGATATGTATATGTTAGAACTAGGTGGTTGCATTTCCCATGGTTCTAAACCCTTGCCAATAGGGGGTTATGTGTGGGCATAGACTCACATCCCTAGATAAGCCGAATGTACTGTGTGATGGGAAAATCAGAGACTAGGTCTCTTGTTGCTAGGATGGAGCCTATTTTGGGAGGTGACGAACCTTTCGGGGGGGGTTCACTTGTAAAAGCAATTTAGGAAAAGAGACTTGGGTATTTTGCTTCTACCCTAGCCCAGTACATGAGAGTTGGATGCCATTGACAATAGGTGGACCGAACGCTATGGCTAAATCTCAATACCATATTTATAAAACTATTATACCAATGACTTAATTGTAGGGTTACATCATCCTTCATTGTGCATGGCATGTGCTATTTGATTTTCTCACTGAGTTGGGATAGGAGCTCATTCCTTGTATCGATACGTTTTTCAGATTTTGATGTTGGTGACTTCTCGGTAGCTGACTTTATGGAGTTCCCTATTGTGGGCCATGCCTCGGCGGCAAGGATTTCTTTAGCGAGCATGGCAAGGCTATGTCTGCAGTGACTGCATCTACGCCTAATGCAGGCCCCCTCTCTTTCACCCTTAGATGTTGTAGATAGATTTTGTACAGTTTATTTATGACACTTATGATACAAATTTACTCCTTTTTGGGTATTTGTATATGACGATATGATACACATTATTTTTGGAAGCAACTTTGATGTAAGGCATAACAAACTGTATTTATGTTATTATATCATTTAGATGGCATCTGTTTACTTATTAAATTGCTTCCGTTATTATTACTCTAATTTGTTTATTTTGATTATTGATGGATATTGCATATGTAAACTGTGGAAATGGTTAGTGGATCCTGGGTGGATTTGGGTCATCTTGTGGGGCGACCCGGGTATCATGCACATATCCGAAAATGGGCTGTAACACAGTCGGCTTATCAAAATAGAAAAGTGCAAGTAGGTCATAAAAATGTGGATCCGTTTACCTTCATTGGTCTTTTGCTTATAGGCATGGAGTGGTCGATTGATTTATGGTAGGAGCCACCATAAATGGTAAGAGGTCAGCTTAGAAGGCACAACAGTCGTCTCACTTGAGAGACTAGCTGGGTTTCCTTATATGTCCGTTGATATCAATCGTCGGATCTTGGACTTCCATATCTTCTTTTTGATCTTGGCCTCAGGATCTTCGATGAATATGGACTTTCCTTATCAAGGTCGGATTCTTCCTTATGGAGTATCTCCTAGGGATAACCTTTCTTGATATGTCACCATCCAACGAGGATGATCATGCTTATCCTTATCCTGACAGTTTAGATGAGCTGCCAGCTTCGCGTGGATCATGGTGTCTTCATGATCCTTCCTTTTGTCTCTGCCTTGGGTAGACTTAGGCTGACCTAGTATGTGGTCCTCCTTAGGATTCTTCGAACATATGTTATGCCACTATTGGTGGGCGCATAACCTCCATAACAGTATCTATTAAATGGATAGAAAAGAAAGGGCATAAACCAAATGCTTGAATAAGTTACAACAAGTCTAGGGCCTAAACAAGTTCATATGTTTATAAGAATGTAGCTATCGTATAAATGACACTTTTATAGCTGTCTTTAGGACATGACACCTTTATTCAATTTTTATTTTTTTTAAGTTCCTTACCATTTTATCATTTTCAAGAGTCCATTTTGTCATTTTCATGAGTTGTTAGGATCTTCTTCCATTTTTTTTTTTTTCTGAATAAGGCAATATATTCATTAAAGCTCAAAGGAGACAGAATACAAGCTTGCTTAAAAAGGAACTAAATAAATATAAAAATGGATAAAAGGCAGGCTAGCCATTGGAAATCTACATACTCGGATCCACATCCTCTCCTCCCAGAGGTTCAGGAGGAGAGGCGGCAACCCCCTTAGATGGTCGACACGTGGGGCTCAGATGAATCCGAGCCCTCCATCCAAGCCAACAAGCTGAGCCGACAAAGGGGTGTCGGCTCAGATTCACCCGAGCCCCAGGTGTTGGCCATCTAAGGGGGCTGCTACCTCTCCTCCCGATCCTCTCGGAGGAGAGGATTTGAATACTACATACTCAAGAGATTTGCATAGGAACATCTCAAATGAGATAGAATTCCAAATCTGGTCATTCAATTTAGCCTTACCACTCCATCTTTTTCTATTCCTCTCCCACCAAATATGGTATATGGTAGTACAAAAAGTCATTTTACCCGGCCCAATAGTCCTTTCCTTTGAATGAATCTCTCATATGTTTTACTAATAACCATGTGAAATAACAAGAATTACTCTAAAAAAAAATATTAAGAGAGAAAAAAAAAAAATTCCAAATTAATTGGAATTTTATAAGAAAACCTCTTTCACAACAATAACACACAAAAAAAAAAAAAAACTCCTTCACACTCTTCATTTGACTACAACAAAAAAAATTACCCAAAAAAAAAAAAAAACACCTATAATGAATAGAACACGTTTTAGTCTTGACTATCACCAATCCACCACTACTGTTTTTCAAATCCCTTTGTTATATAATCATATTAAGGGAAAGAAAATCTTGGGGTTACTCTTCCCCATCCCGAGATTCCTCGATTGACTTGTAAGGCCCCTTTGGAGAAGCAAACCAATTCTCTGGAAACCCCCTTTTCTGTTGAATCTGGTTAATCTTATCCAGATCTTCCTCATTAAGTTCCCAATCAAAGATTTTAAGGTTTTCTTTCATCCTGTCCTTGTTGAAGCTCTTAACAATTGGACTCACTCCTTGCTCATATATCCACCTCAGTGCAATCTGTAGAACAGCAAAAAATTGGGAAACCCCCTTTTTTCAGTACAACTATTTTAAATTTATTCCATCCTCACATCTAGTGTTTCCCAACGGTCCATTTCATTAGTGAAATTTCAGCCCAAAATGACTTAAAAGGCTGTTTGGTTAGGTGACAAGTGAAGTAAAATAAAAATTTCAGTCGTAAAGTGAAGTAAAATGGTATGCAAAGAATTTACATAAGAAACATTCAATTGTGGTGTTTGGTTAGTAAGTAGAGTTGACATGAAATGATTTGAAATATGCAGAAGTCATTACAACATATAGATGGCACGAAGAAAAATATATTAGCAATGATGATTTTAGTATATTTTAAAGTTAGTTACCTTATTATTAATAATACTAATTTTAAAAACTTTCCTTTTTGTTATTTAATTTCACTTCAGTCTACTTCAAATCATGGGGCTCCAAAATAAAAAAATAAAAAAATAACGAGTTTAAAATAATAAAATATAAATAACATCTATAGGATTCGCATCCTCTCCTCCCAGTGGTTCTAGGAGGACGGAGACGCCCCCGTCGGATGGCCGACAAGTGGCTCTCGGGAGAATCCTAGCCCCACGTCCAAGCTGACACCCCCTGTCGGCTCAGTTTGACAGCTCGGTGTCAGCTTGAACGTGGGGCTCGGATTCCCACGAGAGCCAAGTGTCGGCCATCCGACAGGAACGTTCCCATCCTTCCAATGAGAGGATTTGAATCCAACATCTGTATAGGTGCATGATTGGGCTCACGAGTCTGAGCCCTCCAAAACCCCCCGGAAAATTCCAGGGCACAGATTGGGCTTTTCAGTCCTCGAATTGGGCTAGGATGTGGATTTTGGGGCCCAAGGCGAAGGCCTGAGGTGAGGTCATATATATATATATATATATATATATATATATATATATATATATATATATATATATATATATATATATATATATATATATATATATATATATATATAAAAGGGCCATAGATTAACTACCATAATTTATATATATTTAATATACACCATTGTTTAAATTTGTTAAATATATAATATTTAGGTAAATATTTATCTTATACAAAAAATGGGGTCCAGGCTTAGAGTGTGAAAGGGCCGAGCCTAGTTCGAGATATCCCAACCCGACCCGTGTCAGGCTGGAACCGGGCTACGATCTGGGAATCAGGCAAGGTATAGGTTTTCAAAAACATGGCCCAGCCCGATTGCTCCCTTAAATCTTGAGCTAGTTCGTCTGTTTATTTTGGGATGAGATTCAAAAAATGATGTGTGCCCAGGGTCCTCTATCACATAGGGCACTCATGTCCAATCATTTTTAGTTCCTAAGGAGCTCTTCCTCATTCAACAGCATAAAAGGGATTTTAATCTTCTCATGCCCTTCATGTCAGTATGAGAAAATCCAATGGCTATAGTTTACTTACTATGCACACATACTGATGTATTGATATACACAGAATGGATGACAGTTTTACCTAATTGTAATCTACCAGGATACAACTAGACATTGTAGCCAAAATACAGGTCACCAGATGCACACAAATATACAATCCACCCCTGAAACACCAAATCTACACACCATATAACGTGGTTCCGGTGGTAAACTAGTGACGGTGCATATAAGAGAATCCGTTACAAAATTCCTTGTAACTGATTCTGTTACATTCAGATACACTTTAGTTATAATACCTGAGCGATGCTCTTCCCCTTAGTCATGCTGATTTCTTCAAGGACTGGACTCTTCATGACTGCTAAGGAACCCCAATAAGCTCCATTTGCCCCCAAAGGAGACCAAGCACTTACATGAATCCCATTTTCATCGCAGAACTTCCTCAGCTTTTTCTGATGCCATGCAGGATTCATTTCAACCTGATTCAACAATTTCATTTGTAGACATCACCATCATCACTAGATGTTCTTATTTTTCTATCAAAATCATCTCTTGTATGGATTGATTGCATACCTGATTCACGGCCGGAGGGATGGTGGAATAGGATAGAAGTTGTGAGAGCTCCTCGCAGGAAAAGTTGCTGACACCAATGGACATGGCCAGGCCAAGCCTGCAGCACTCTTCCATTGCTTCCCATGTGCCTCTCATATCAAAAGGAAGGATATCCTCTTTAGAGAAATGCTTCCCAGATCCTTGCTTCAATCTCATGGGGTTGTGTATAAGATAGAGATCCACATAGTCTAGCCCAAGTTTCCTATGGAATGCAATATGAAACAAATTATAGATATGTAGAAAAATATATTCTGTGGTTTAGTCCCTCATCAGGTACGTGTGTGTGCATTTTTGTGGATATGTGACATTCCACTACAGCATGAGTTAACCCTTTGGTACTATCATGTGTTGTTTCTCTAAAAAAAAAAAAGAAGGGCATCCTAGACTTCTAGTGCACGACAGTTCCATAATGTAGAGAGGCTGTTTTTAGGCTTCAAATCCGTGACCATCATGTTGCAATATGACAACCTTACCCTCACATCAAAGTTCACATTTCTGTGTTGTTTGTATCATTCACAAGAAAACAAAGGCCATAATATAGTCTGTGTGCGCACATTGCTACGAATATATAACTTTCAGACACCGTTTTGGTGTTAACTGTTTTGTTGATGTCATATCGAACGCAAAATGAAAAAAAATGAGAGAAAGAAAGAGAGCGCTAGAGAAAGATATGCTTGTGTTTGCTAAATCAAAGCTATGTAGAGATAGTACTGACTTGAGTGTTTCCTTGAGTGCTGGGAGGACCAGATCATGGTCTGCATCTGAGCACCATAGCTTCGAAGTAACAAAAATATCACTCCGCTTATCGATCAAGCCTTGTTCAATTGCTTGGGCTATGGCTTGACCGACGAACTCTTCGGTCTCATAGTAGAAAGCAGTGTCAAAGTGCCGGTAACCGAGGTCAATCGCATTGACCAGTATAGAAGTGAGATTTGAAGGGATGGGCTCACATCCTGTTCCCAATCCTATCAATGGCATTCTATGGCCAGAGTTCAGGACTACATGTGGGATCATTTCCTTTTCCATTGTTACAGAGTACGCATGAGTTGCTGGAAGAAGGGCGCTTTTCCTTATTGTGGACAGAAGGGTATATGTTATCGTTAATATAAGACAATAATGTTATTGAGAAACACGAAATCAACTGTGTCAGGGCGGCCCTCTAGCTCTCTCCCTTCCTTGTAACTCAAGGAGTCAAAGCGGGCGCAATCCTCTTGTGCCTCTACGAAATCAACTGTGTCTGGGCGGTCCTCTAGCTCTCTCCCTTCCTTGTAACTCAAGGAGTCAAGGCGGGCGCAGCCCTCTTGGGCCTCAAGGCACCGTTTCTTTTCTTTCCTTGCAACTCAAGTACCTGTAGCCATTTTACCAAAAGAAAAAAAATAGCTGTAGTCAAAGTAGAGAAAAAAAAATTGTTATAGTGGAAGCATGGAACAAAGTCAAAGTTGGTGGCTGGCTTCTCATTGACTCTTACCGTGCAACAGAGTAAAGATTAAGGGTGTCAAAACTGTACCAGGCCCGGTAACACCGATCGAACCAATTCGATATAATTCGTACTCAGCCCAAATCGAGACTTAATGGACAGGTTTTGGTCTAGGCTTGTAAAGCTTTACATCGTTTTAGCCCAGATCGAAATCAAATCGGACTAGCCCATTAAGAAGCCCAAACTAACCTGAACCGATACTACCCAACCCGAACACCGGTAAGGCCCATCCGAGCCCAGTTTCTTAATTTTAATGGTTTTAAATTTTAATGGATTGTGTTACACTGTTACAGTTGACTTCTTGATCCGAAAGATTATGTGAATCTATAGTTGAAAAGATTATGTTAATTGTTACAGTTTACTGAATACATCATATGAAAAAGAATGATGCTAATTTTATGAATAGAAATAATAATATAAGCTACATAGTTTACATATAAAATGAGTTTAATAAGCTTGATAAGCCTGATCTGGACCGGACCAGCCCCGTAATAACCTCAATAAGCTCAGCTCAATAACAAACCAACACCAGACCAACCCGGTAGTTATTGTGTCCAGCGCAACCCACCCCAAACCAAACTCTAAATGGATGTTTTGGGCTAGGCTTATAAAACCCAACTACATGTTCAACCTGGACCAAAACTGACTCGGGCCGGCCCGTTGACACCCTTAGTAAAGATATTTGCATATGAGGTAAAAAAAAAAAAAAAGTTTTCCTTCTAAGGTCTTCTTTCGTATTATAAAAAATTTCAACTATGCGTTTATCAATTGGTTTAATTGAAGTTTTTACGATATTATTCAATTCATGAATAGTTGTCCATGAGATTGCTAAATTTTCACTATTTGATTTCATTCCTAGTCCATCGATTTTTATACAGTGGACTAAGGTATCTTCTATGTTAGGATCTGTGAAAAAACAAAATAATTAGATTTTACCCTAAACCAAATGTTCCCGACCATAAGGTTAGAATCAATTCCTCCTATCAAGGCTGATGCAGGAATCTCGATAAACCTTTTATCAAAGAGAAATGTTATGATAGGGGTGTCAATGCCTTGCCGAAACAAAGCGGTGATTCAATTTGAATTACTCCAATTGAAATCTAATAAAAATACTGAGACCTTTATCTTCTATCTTGTCCACTCACGTTAATGGACGGAAATAAATTGGAGTCACCATCTATATTAAAATCTAAGACCTATAAAATTATCATCTCCATAAAAGAGACATCCATGACTCATAAGCCATAATCTGGCTTTGGTCTCAAAAGATTGAATAAGCATACATGTTACGATTTGAGAATGTTTTAGACATCCAAACCGCCCAATCAGAGAATTGATTTCCCACACTTTTCCTTTCTTAACTCTATATGTGACAATTTATGGTCAATGATTGACTAAGATTTTAGAGATCTTATGTTAAGTTGTTAAATTCTTTTAACTTATATTCTTCCAATCATATTTTAGAATAAAGAAAGCAAATAAATTTGTGAGGGGATCAACATTTGTACAAATCTAACGATGGTTACCGCATCCCTAACATAGGTCTAACGGTAGTTGCACGTTCATAATGCACACTTATATGTGGTAAAAACAAAATAAAAATCTTTGAAATCGTGGAATCGAATCCGAAACATATTACAGATTGCCTATTTATCCCAGTAAGATACTGAGAATTTAGTTCCCCGCGTAGTTCAAGGAGAGAGAAGATACAATGGCAAAACTACTAAACTGCAATTTAACAAAGAAAGATGTGATGAAAAGTGAAATTTGATGGTGGACTGAATCTGAGACCATTGTCCCAAACAACTTACCTATTCTGGGTATATATGAGATTCAAGCTTAAAACATAGTTCGAATAAATCATTATTTGGAAGACAATAGGGAAAGTCAAATACCATTAGCAAATGAACTAAACTAGACTGGTTAAGGAAAATCTACTAAACCCGATTTTTAAGTCTATGTTGGCTAAACTGAGTAATTTAATCTTTGGATGCCATCTAAATCAAGCAATTAAATATTTAATGCCGGTTAAACTGAGCAATTTAATCTTTGGATGTCGTCTAAACCGACCAAATTAATCTTTGGATGTTGCTAAACCGAACAATCTAATCTTTGGACTGAATTTGGGGGTTGCCCAAATTGCCTAGACATATCTAAGAATCAGGTCCCTACGTAGTTTAGGTCAACGGAGTGTCCAAAACCATTAAACAAGCAATGACCCACTCAAGAGATGATTTGAAAACAGATATTTGAAAACATTTGAAAACACGTTTGTTCATTTTATATTTTTGGACCGAATCTCCTATGAGATTAGATTTACGCATGAAATATAAGAGATGGAAATCTCTCACGAACTTGACTCGTTGGGGTTACACTTAAATTTAAACAATTAATTTGAACCGTTACATATATCATGGGGTGCGATAGAACCGTGTGTGCAATGAATATTATTCCCAAACTTGATCAGATACTAATTCGTGAATGGAGATATATTCATTGGAATTGGATTGGGCATCGTATCATTCTATCCTCGACCGGCATCTTAGACTAAATGCTGGATAACTGATCAGCCGCAAAAATTTAGCGTTTTCCCAGTACCTTACGAATATAATGTGGGTGCTCACACAGCACGTCCCCACAACCATCAACCCATGCAATTTTCATAACATGAAAAGAAAGTGGTGGCCAACTGGCATTTTTACACTAGGCAGTTTATAAGAGGAAAAAGAAGGATATTAAAACAATCCAAACAATCAAGGCCAGAAATAATCAGAAAATGATGGATGATGAAATCAAAGAGTCTAAAAAATAAATGATGGGCTACATACTACCCAACCCGAACTGGAACAAATCACCAAGCGAAAAGGCCATGGGCTGACCACCCTAAACTAGGATAAACCATCAATTAACAAAGGGGTCATGGACTGAACCACATAAGGATCATGGACCGAACCAAAATATAAGAGATAGAAAAGAGTGAAACAACATAAATTTAGTTAACCTAATTTGGACCAATTAGCCCAAAGAAGGTCAATAAAGATGAAATATGGGCTCATAGCTCACAGAGCAATATATAAAACAATGTGGATTGAAATTAAGCAAAGTGATAAATCCATAGTGACAACAAGAGATACTAAACCAAATTGGGAACCAAATCTATTAAAATGGGAATTGATCAAATTAGGATCGAATTGGCCTAATTAAAGATGGGCCATGTTTGATTAAAGTTGGGAACCAATCAATTATCATGAAAATAATTAATTAAGGTGGAAAACAATCAATTAAGATAAGGACCTAACCAATTATAATGGAATTTGACCAATTAAGATGGAATTTGACATAATTTGGTAGGATTGATCCAATTGATAAAAAATTGGTTCAATTTGATGGTGGAATGGGTCAATTAGTCATGAGATTAATCCAATCGAATGGCATGGAATTTGAGCCGGGTTAGTGAAATTGATCCAATGAAGGTGGGTTCGATTCGATTAAACAAGGATTGGTTTAATTAAAATGAAATTGGTCCAAATATCAATGAAAAATAAAAATGAAAGATGGAACCTACCACAGTAGGTTAATAGCATGAAATTAATCCAAATTTGCCATAAAATTGAACCGATCTGATGATGTAGATTTTACTCAATCTGATATAGCAATACAGCACAAGCTAAAATAGTAATGGTGTGAAATCAATGTAACATCATGAAATGGTATAACAACAAATGGACCCAGCATGAAACATGAAACTGAATTCAAACACTTAAATAAAAATTATTCAACATGACACTCATTGACTTCTTGGCTTCAAAAGGAATAACAAATGAATTTCAAGCATGGAATATCAGGTTTCATTTGTCAAAAACAGATCACTGTGAGGACCATGGATTTTTAATGAACTGGAGTCGCCACCTAGAATAAGATATAGGACCTTAAAAAATATCATCTCACTAGGAGAGACGTTTAATGATTCGTATCCCAAGATTTGGCTTTGGTCTATTCAGAGATTGGGTAAGCGTCAAGGTTACGACTTGGGAAGGTATTAGGACCCAAGTTGCCCGATCTGAAAATCGATCTCCCATAATATTCCTTTCCTAATTCTATTGTTGTGATAATTTATGATCAATGAATGACTAAGGGATTAAAACCATACTTAATTGAGCGAGAATGGCCAACCCAATACCTATACGGCCGGAACACATTAAGAAATTCATTGAGAAAAGACGACAAAAATGGGATACTTACAATCACTTTTGAGTATGGCATGAAGAATCACAGATTAGATTAACAATATTTGATTATAGGAAACTAAATATAACCAATCAGGTTCAAGCAATGAAATTGAAATATAATATCAAAATAAGTCACAAAGAAGTATCGATCAGAATGTAAATTAGAAAAACCAGATCACATAGAAGACTATAGCACATTAAACTGAAATCATGAAAGATATATTCGGTGAACTAAAATCACGGAAATAAAATCAAACATCTGAACATAACACTCTCAGGAATACTAAATCATGAAGAAAACATATCCCAGGGTGTACATAATCAATATATCAAATCACAAGGAAAAAAAAATGCATTTAGAGTATTTATGCATTCATAAATGGTTAATAGCAAAGAAGAATTAAAATGGGAAGAAGACATACCACAGAGGGATATGTAGCAATCTCACCGATTCAAGCTCCTAGATAAAATCAAATCACTGTAAGACTTTATCATCTCTATACTGAAGATTAATGCGGAAGATAAATACCTCCAGTGTGACATGTTCTAGCCATTGTCCGTTCAACCGATGTTCTCCTTGTACGGACTTCTATCTGATGCACTATTAAATATCTGTATCTAGTAACAAAAGAGAAGAGAAGAGGGAAGAGTTTCTGTGCACTAACTGTATTCCTAGACAGAGAACGTGATGGAGTTCTCAAATTTCTATCAGTATGCACAGGACCCTACCCATTAGTATTTATAGACCAATTATCTCCTTCCATCAAGGATGGATGGTGATTTGGGTGCCACATGTCCCTCAGATCTGACGCTCATAACTCTCCTAACGGGATACCATAAATGGATCAGTGGCATGTGGTACACTTGATGAACATTGCTTCATCTTGAACCGTTCTAAAACTTTATCAATATAACCCTTTTGGGATAGTCCTCAGTTCTTAAGAGACATGTCCCTGTAAATCTCTATGCCCAAGACATAGGATGCTTCATCCATATCCTTCATGTCAAAGTTTTGGGTCAAGAAATATTTAGTCTCATATAGCATCCCTAGATTATTGCTAGCTATAAGAATGTCATCCACATATAACAGTAGTATGGTGAACCAAGTTCCCTTGATCTTTATGTAAACGCATTAATTAGCTCAATTCTCTACAAAACCATAGGAAGTAATGGTGCTTTCAAATTTCAAATACCATTGTCAAAAAGTTTGTTTCGATCCATATAGGGATCTCTTAAGCTTGCATACTAGATGATTTTCTTTATCCGAAGTAAAACCTTAAGGTTGATTCATGTATACCTCCTCAATGAGATCACCATTCAAAAATACTATCTTGACATCCATCTGGTATAGCTCAAGATCATAGTGAGCCACTAGTGCCATGATAATCATTAGAGAATCTTTTCTAGATACAAACAAAAAGATTTCTTTATAATCAATGTTAGCCTTCTGATTATAACCTTTTGCCACAAGTCGGGCCTTATATCTTTCGATATGATCGTGTGAGTCTCTTTTAGTTTAGAAAACCCATTTATACTCCACAGTAGAGGTGCCTTAGGTAATTCTACAAGTTTTCATACCTGATTCTTTAACATAGATTTCATTTCATCCTTCATGGTATCTTACCATAAAATGGATTCTACACAACCCATAGCCTGTGAAAATGATGTTGGATCATCACTTATTCCAACGTCAGTTTCATAATCTTAGAGATACATTTCATAATCTGAAGGGATTGCCAATTTTCTCTCTCTTGAGAATCTCCTTAAAACTTGTGGTTCATTGTTGGTTTCCTAATTCTGGACCACAGATTCAGCGACAACTGATTCCTGATGTAGTGTATCTTGATGTGGTACTTCATCATGAGCTTGTGGTGTCTCATGAACCACAGAGGTACCACTGGTAAAGGGATAAAATCCTGATAACCAGATGTAGAAGGGATTATTGATATATCTTGTTCATTGAACTCAATGTTTTGACCCTGTATACTCTCATTGTTGTCTCCATTCTTTAGAAACTTGATAATTTTAGACTCTACAATGGTAAGACTGTATGAGAGACAATAAAATTTGTAATCCTTAGATCTTTCAGAATAGCTAATGAAATATCCACTGATTGTTCTAAGGTTCAAGTTCTGAAGATGTGGATTGTAGATTTTTATTTCGGCTTGACAACCCTGTGAGGACAAAGATCGTAATCTTTTTTGGAAGTCGCCACCTAGATTAAGGTCTAGGACCTTAGAAATGTGAAATCTCACCCTAAGGTGAAACTTCAATTGACTCATGACCCTTAGATTGGATTTCTGGTCCATCAGAGATTGGGTGAGCGTCAGGTTACGGTTATGGGAAAGGGTTAGGCACCCAAACCGTCCGATCGAAATCGATCTCCTATGCCTTTCCTATGCTAGACTCTATCTGTTAAACCGAACCAAATCAAGTGGTTTGATATCATTGAACCAAATCTGTATCCATCAGATTGCCTACGTATTACAGAATTATTTCGAAAATCAGGTTCACCATCGTAGTTCAGGTGTGATTAAAGTTTATAGTTGTGATTTAGACTTGTGCTTGATTAAATTCATTGTTCAAGTTGAAGTTTATGCTTGAAAGGTTGAGAAATATTATGGGTCAGGATCTAGATAGTTCATGTGAACTGATAGATAATCCAAGTGGATCTATGGATAATCTTATTTGGGTCAAAATATGGATAACCCTTTCTGGGTCAAAATATGGATAATCCTATTTGGGTCAAAATATGTGGATGGATATCCTGGTGGATCTATGGATAGTCCGAGTGGACTAAGGTGTGGATCCGAATTTGGGTTTCTCCCAAATGGCCTACATATCCTAGGGTTTGCCCTAAGAATCAGAATCTACGTAGTTCGGGCTCTGAATAACCCTATTTGGGTTAAAATATGAGAACCTGTTCTAGGTTTAGGATTTAGAACCTATTCTAGGTTTAGGATTGAGAACCTATTCTAGGTTTAGGGTTTAGAACCTATTCTAGGTTTAGGATTGAGAACCTATTCTAGGTTTAGGGTTACTAAAGGGTGAAAACCGTCCTGAGTTACCCTTTTCATCCTAAGTTATAATTTTGAAAGGTTTGGCAAAGCATTCTCTTTCTTTATTAAGATTTTTATTATTTTCCATTATGTCCTTCCCAAGAATGTGGGTGCCTAGATACACGTCCCCACGCCTAGATTGTCTTCTAAAAGTATGCAGATATGGCAGTTCGACTAGGGTGTTGCAAAAAATGAAGTTATTGTCATAAATAGAATATTCTATCTAAGCATGGCATGTATGATATTTATGGTAACTATCACAACATATAGTAAGATTATGAAAATCTCCCTAATATGGCATGTATTGAAAATAAGGCAAGAACCTATATTAAAAGATCTAATATGCTAATCTAAGCATGGCAAGACCTAATATGACAAGAAATTAATGTATGCATATATATATATATATATATATATATATATATATATATATATATATATCAATATGGCAAGTACCAAATATAGAATGCAAATATGGCATGAATTATTAAAAAAAAAAAGATTTTATATACTATTTTCTAAGCATAGTAAGACTTAAAAATGGTAAGAAATTGATTTTGCTAAATATGGTAAAAATCTATTTATTCTACCAAATATAGCAACACATGGAATATGGCAAATATGGTATGCATAATCCAAACAAAGCATATGAATGCTCTAAATATAGTCATTTATCCAAAATATGGCATGTGAACAATATAGCATGTGAGCATTCCAAACATTGCAATGGATCTAGAAATAGCATGTGTAAACAATCCAACATAGCAGTGTGCCTCCAAATATAACAGTAAGCAGATGAACATCTAAGTATTGCATGTGAGTATGTGAGCATACAAATATGGCAAGGAGCATCCAATCATAGTAGTAAGCATGTGAGAGCATTAATCAAGCATCGCTCATCAATAATGTGACCAAGATCATATCTGATCGATTACTCAAACTTGATGTAATCGATCATCATCAATGTGATCAAGATCATATTAGATCGATGGTTCAGCTTTACTTAAAACATTCATGAGGTTAATCCAACCATTCAAATTCAATTAAATCACTCAAAAAGGTAATCCAACGGTTAAAATCACTCAAAACACATATGATCAGGATCCAATAGTTCAAATCACTCAAAATCACAATTTAACCATTCAGATTCATTTAAAATCAATTCTGATGAAAATCCAATGGTTTCGATTACGCATCAAAGTTGATTATGATCAATGGGTCAAATTTAATCACCAAAATATTCAATATCAGTAGTCCAAATTTAATCACCCAAACACTCAAGATCAATGGTTAGATTTAATCACCAAAATTAATAAAATCAAGGGTCAAATTTGATTATCAAAATTATTAAAATGAATTATTAGAATTGATCATCAATGATTAAATTTGATCATCAAATTATTAAAATCAAGGATCAGATTTACATATAGAAATATTCAAAGTAAATGGTCAGATCTTATCACATCAAAAATTCATATAAAATTTATTCAATATCATGTTCACAATGGAATCAAGATGTATGGGATAGATTAGATACTGAGGTTGGGATTAAATCAGGTTGATGAGGGCATACAACAGATTAATTGGATTGAGGATGCCAGATTAGTGGATGAGATGCATGTGGGTAATGAGAGATGGGTACTGGATCAGGTAGGGCTGCAATGGAGATGGAATAATAGGTTCTGTTGGGGTTCAACAAGTGTGATCAGGGAAAGTTTGGAATGCATGGAGTCTAGGTTGCACAAAACGGTTCTACAAAGATTGCCAAACAGGGAGGTGGTTTGATCTGGTTCAGGTTGATGCTTGGGTAATCGGGTTGGTTTATTGGTTTGCCCCCTCCTCCCCCCCTTCTCCTCCCTTTTCCCTTTTCCCCTTTCCTTTCCTCTTTTTTTTTTTTTTTTTTTTTTCCCCCCCCCTCCCCCCTTTCTCCCCCCTCCCCCCCCCCCCCCTCTCTCCCCCCCCCCCCCTCTTTTTCTTCCCCCCCTCTCTTTCTTTTTTTTCTCCCCCTTTTCCCCTGGAGCCGGCCAGCTTTCCATTTCTTTCTTTCCTCGGTTCATTCCAAGTTTGCCGATTCTCTATTGGTTTCCCTCCATTTATATGTAGCCCCACATATCATATATGTATATATAATAATAATATTATAATAATATAACATATATATATATATATATATATATATATATAGACCAACATGCACAAGCGTGAATCGATTCGGCCTAGATTGACAATGTCACACCCCAATTCTGTACTATTCAGAATGGTGTGATGAACCGCTAATAAACCAACGATTCAATCAGGATTTCGAATAGGCTGTGTCCGTTTGCTTAAACCAAACACATCCACAACAAAAAATCAGAATAAATATATGATACCGAAAGTCTTTAATATTAAATGAACTGAGAGTCTAGCTGTGATAAAGTAAATAAATTATCCAATTATCTCCTAAAAGGACTAAGACATAAGTTAAAATAATTAAATCAATTACATTGTCTGTATAACTTAACAAAAATTTAATCAAAAACACAAGAGTTGCACTCGCATGATGAATCATGCAACTCCATCATCACTTCTGCCTCCATTGCCGCCGCATGCCCGTATGTTGGAGCATTCCTATAATCTTCCACTGTCGTACCTGCATCATCAACTAAAAATATTTGAATTCGAAAAGGGTGAGCACACATCACGGCTCAGTGAGCAAACAAAACAATGCAACAAACATATACATGCATTCAATTCATATCTTTGGTCTGGTTCATAAGTTTGCAATGTGTAATAGAAAGGATAGGTGGCCGCCGCACCTCTATACACGAATGTGTGGAACTGCCCAATGGATCAAACACCATTGCCGCCCCCACATGCACCCACCATGGAATAGAGATAGAGCTAATGTGCTTAGGACCGCACCGCATGACACTTCCCCTGATACTCTACCCATACCAACACGTAAGCCCCTTTTAGCGAGGGCTTGCAAACTAGGCTCGCAACTAACCAATCCTAATGTCAAACAGTGTATCCAAGGCCTTATCCCAGCATCTCTCAATAAGTCCATAGAGATAGAGCTAAGGCCCCCCGGCAGAGTCAGAGACTACACGGTCCGAGACCACCTCCCTTGATGCCCTACGACTTAATAGTTCTACTAAGGTAATGGCGATACAACAATGTTAGTGGACAAGACTTGAGTAGAGATAGAGCTAGAGTCTGGTGACCAGGATGAATCACAGTGTCACGTCCTCCCCCTGATGCTCCACTCGCATCAAGTACACTAACCACATACATACATTCACATGTCTATTCCTAGCATCATCATCACCATCATGTTATAAATAAACATAATTAAATATGCATAAACAATAATAATAGGAATAGTGGATGACATGTGATATGCGCATTACAAGCATACAAGCATAGAATCATTCATTGTGTTGCACTCAATAAACGAAAACAGTTTATTATTATCCAATTAGTTTAGGTCTTGTTCCCTCACATTTGATTGCTAGGAGATTCTCGTTCAAGCTTTATAATTCACTTTTAAACCACTGGAAAGACCTAACAAGTCGATAGATTTTAATTAGAATTAGTTCCAACATGTTTAAGCTAACAGAACCTATAGGGTCGCAGGTAGGGTAGCACCTAGGGTAGCAGTTTCTGCGACCCTAGGGTGTAGGGTCGCAGGTGGGGTTGGATACCATTCGACCCTACGTGAGACCACACCCTCCCTGGGACTTCCTGAGGGTATGTGGTCGATCATATGGTCTCGTAGGGTCGGATATTATTCGACCCTATGTGCGACCACATGTGTTCTGAGTCGACCTTCATTCTAAAGTCCATCCGTTCATGTTTGGATCCTTTGGCTTACTATCATGGTCCATTCTATGATTGTTCTATGGCTCAAAACTACAATTTATACACCGTTCATTGTCCATAATGATTTTCTCCATAGAATCTCCTGGAACTTATCCATGGATGAACGATTTGGGTTTCTCCTAATCCTATGTTCTTCATAACTATTCTAGGCTCTCTTATTTAGGTAGGGAATTAGGTTCATACCTTAATTCAGAGGCTTCTCTGAACTTCCTCTTCTTCCTTAGTCTTCTTCTTCAAGTTTCCTTCTCTTTCTCTTTCTCTCACTTTCAATTAGGGTTCTAAAGGAGTGAAAGAGGCTAAGGGACGTCCTATTTATAGAGAAAAACCCTCCATAATAAGTCCCAATGAGTTTAGAAAAGATCCCCTTTGAATTAGGAAGGTTTCCTAATTTCTGATTTCTGTCTATTATCGTAGGGTCGGACGTAGGGTCGTAGAATCCGTCGACCCTATGCCTTCTTAGTCATGTGACCCCATGACTAAAAAGTCACGGGTTGAACTTCTTTTGAGGTGGGGTCGATCATACCTATTTAGGCATACGATCCTACTCTCACATTTGACTATTTTTGGGTTAGACTTCGTACCTGGTCTTGTGGTTTCTTCACGCACTTGGTCCACATGGCTCGACCATGATAGGTAGACCTGGTACAAGGTGGTAAGATCGGTTAGTTCGATATGGGTCTTACAACTCCTCCCTCTTATTAAAAATTTCGTCCTCAAAATTTATACATACATTCCGAGTCGAAAAGGTGAGGATATTGCTTCCGCATAGCATTCTCTTCTTCCCATGTGATCTCTTCTATATCTCGGCTCCTCCAGGTGACCTTAACATAGTATATGTCATGGTTGCATAGACGTTGAACCTTTCGGCTAGTATTTTAGTTGGTGCTACTTCGAATGTCAAATCATCAGTTAGATCTGGTGGATCTGCTGTCAAAATGTGCGTTGGTTCTCTGACGTACTTCTTTAATAATGAGATATAAAATACCTCATGCACATTTGATATAGATGGTGGTAGTGCTAACTGATTAGCCACTTTTTCACGTTTACCTAGAATCTCATATGGCCCGAAATATCTCGCACTTAGCTTCCCTTTCTATCCGAATCATTTTAAACCTCGCATAGGTGATACTTTCAAGAATACCTTATCACCTATGAAAAATTCAATGTCTCGACGTCGAGTATCTGCATACTGTTTCTGACGATTCTGAGCCGTTCTAACTCTTTCCTTGATGATGTCGACTACTTGACAAGTCTCTTCAACAAACTCTGGTCCAATGATGTTATGTTCTCCAACTTCATTCCAAAATAGAGGAGTTCGACATTTCTTACCATACAATGCTTCATAGGGTGACATCTGTATAGTAGCCTGATAGCTGTTGTTATAGGCGAACTCAATCAATGGTAGTTTCTCATCCCATGAACCTTTGAAATCAATTACACAGGCTCGAAGCATGTCTTCTAAAATCAGAATGGTACGCTCTGACTGTCTGTCTGTCTGAGGATGGAATGCAGTACTGAACTTCAACGTTGTACCCATAGCCTTTTACAATCCTTTCTAAAACTTTGAAGTAAAGCGTGGGTCTCTATCAGACACAATGCTTTTAGGTACACCATGTAATCTGACAATGTTATCCACATATAGCTTGGCTAACCTTCCAAGGTATACTGTGGTCGCATAGCTATAAAGCGAGTTGTCTTAGTCAGACGATCTACAATCACCCAGACTGCGTCAACTACTCGAGGAGTCAATGGTAATCCGGTGACGAAGTCCATAGTGATGCAGTCCCATTTTCATGCTGGTTCTGGTAGCGGCTGCAACAGTCCTGCAGGTCTTTACCGTTCAGCCTTCACCCTCTGACAATTTAGGCATTGAGACACAAATTTAGCTACATCTGCTTTCATTCCTCTCCACCAATATAATTTCTTCAAATCATGATACATCTTTATACTTCCAGGATATACCGAATAGGCGGTGGTGTGAGCTTCCTTCATTAATTGGTGTCTAATGTCTAAATTTTATGTTTCAGGAATACATACTCTTTCTTTGTA
The DNA here is from genome assembly GCA_028583415.1 of Protea cynaroides. Classification (NCBI taxonomy): domain Eukaryota; kingdom Viridiplantae; phylum Streptophyta; class Magnoliopsida; order Proteales; family Proteaceae; genus Protea; species Protea cynaroides. Next base: position 10,756 of record JAMYWD010000740.1, on the reverse strand, counting down.
CTTCAGTACCTTTTCATCTTCCAAGGTGAACTCAAAAATTGTCCTACCTTTTTTTATGTCTTCTTGTACCGTTATCAGATAAGGGTCTGATTTAATAGCAGCTTTCACTTCATCAATTATATCAGATACAATCTTCAATGTTGCGAACATATTTAAAAATCGATGAATAAATCCTTGGTTGGTTGATCCACCCGGTGCATCTATCACGAACTGCTCATTACCATAATTGAATACTTTTCCTGTAGTACACATTGCTGCAGTCATGTTAACCTCTCCTTGAGATTTTATCATTGCTTTTCTGCTTAAAGCATCAGCAACTACATTAGCCTTTCCTGGATGATACTGGATATCGCAATTATAATCCTTCAATGATTCCAGCCATCTTCTTTGTCTCATGTTTAACTCCTTCTGATTAAAAAGATAAGTGAGACTCTTATGATCTGATTTAATCTGAAATTTCTCTCCATACAAATAATGTCTCCATATCTTGACAGCATATAGTACTGCTGCTAATTCCAAGTCATGAGTGAGATAGTTCTTCTCATGTGTCTTCAGTTGTCTTGAGGCATACGCAATTACTTGTTCTCCTTGCATAACTACACATCCTAAACCCAATCCCGACGCATCAGTGTATAAGATAAATGGCTGTCCTGGAATAGGAATAGTCAAGATCGGAGCAGATATTAATCTAGCCTTCAATGTTTGAAAACTTTTCACATATTTATCAGTCCAAACAAACTTTTTTCCTTTCTTAGTCAAACTGGTGAGAGGAACGGAAATTCTGGAATAGTCTTCCACGAATCATCGATAATACCCAGCTAGACCTAGGAAACTTCTAATTTTTGCAACGCTCTTTGGTGCTTCCCACTTCACAATGGCTTCAATCTTGCTGGGATCCACTTTAATTCCTTCAGTGGATACAACATGGCCTAAGAAAGCGACCTCATTTAGCCAAAACTCACACTTTGTAAATTTGGCATAAAACTTTTCTTTCCTTAATCGCTGCAGAGCGACTCTTAGATTCATGACATGAGTTTCCTTGTCCTTGGAGTCGACCATTATATCATCAATAAACACAATGACCGACGTATCCAATATATCATGGAATACTCGATTCATGAGTTCCATAAAAGTTGCGGGTGCGTTAGTCAATCCAAAAGACATGACTAAAAATTCATAATGTCCATATCTTGTTCTGAATGTCTTTGGAATATCACCGTCCTTAATCTTCAACTGATGGTATCCTGACCGAAGATCGATCTTGGAGAACACCTTGGCACCTTGCAACTGATTGCACAAGTCATCGATCCGAGGCAATGGGTATCGATTCTTGATTGTTAGCTTATTCAATTCTCGGTAGTCTATACACAGTTAAACACTACCATCTTTCTTCTTTACAAACAATACTGGCACTCCCCCTGGTGATATGCTAGGTTTGATGTAACCCTTGTCCAATAATTCCTGTAACTGTACTTTTAATTCCTTCAATTCAGTAGGAGTCATTCTATAGGGTGCTTTAGATACTGGTGCGGCTCCAGGTATTAGATCTATAATGAACTCTGTCGCTCGGTTGGGTGGTAGTCCTGGTAGTTCTTTAGGAAATACATCTGAAAAGTCACGCACAACATCAATATTCTCCATTCGTGGTACTTCCTTGGTGAGGTCGACCACTGATACTAGATACCCAACTCTTCCTTTCTTGAGGCATTTTCTAGCCTTTAATGCAGAGAGGATGAGTTTTCATTTACGGAGAAGTTTGGTTCCCACAAAACTAAACTCTGCTCCTTCCTTGTCTTTAAATGTCAGCTTCTTTTCTGCACATAATAGGTTTGCAGAATGCCGAGCTAACCAGTCCATTCCCCAGATGACATCAAAATCTGCCATCTCAAGTAGAATCAAGGTTGCATCTAAAGTCTTCTCGCCAATAAGAACTGGACATGACCCATAACCCTTTTCTAATGTCACTTCTAATCCCATAGGCAATCGTACAAGAATTTTGTAGTCTAAAGATTTGAGGGGTAGATTCAGCTTCTTTCCAAATGATACATATATAAAAGAATGAGTAGCTCCAGAATCAAAGAGTACTCTAGCGGGTATGCCATTAATAGGTACGATACCTGTGATTTGTTTTAATTTAGTCTATATGCTCATACAATGTACCACAAAAATTAAAGGTTCAGGTCATACCAGTGACCACATCAGGCGATGCAGCAGCATCCTCAGATGTAACAGCATAAACCTTTCCTTACTGTAGCTGCTTTCTGGGCTTAGGACACTCCCTTGAATAATGTCCTACTTGGTTGCAGTTAAAGCATTTTACTCCTTCGTTATTTTGCTTTTGTTGCAGTTGAGTTGCTGGAGTAGTCTTGGCTGCAGCATTGAAGCCTTGAGTACGAAAGGGTTTGAATGTCCTTGTATTCTCTCCGTTGTATGAATTTTCGTTTGGCCTTTTAATACCCCTATTTTGAGCAAAATAGCTCTCTTTCTGGCTCGACTCTATCACTCGAGCAATCTGTACTACTTTATTGTAGACTTTCTTCTCCAGTCCCAGAACATGCTCGCGAATGCTTCCCCTAAGTCCCATGATGAACCTTCGGGTCTTAGTATTTTCCTCTTGCACACTGGCGGGTGCAAAGAAAAACAGCTCTTCATAATGCTGTTGGTATGCATCCACAGTCATCTGGCCCTAATATAAACTTAGGAACTCTCTCTCCATAGAATCTCTGAAACTTTTAGGGAAGTACTTCTCAAAGAATGCCTCTTTATAGATAGCCCAGGTCAACTGGGCGTGCTTGGTTAACAAATAAGTCCGTGTGGACTTTCACCAGTGGTGTGCATTGCCTTTCAGCATGAAGGTTGCACACAGTACTTTCTCCTCCTCATTCACTGTCATCATCATAAAATTCCTCTCCGTTTCATCGATCCAATGTGCTAGCTACAAAGGATTAGCTGGTTTACCATTATATTCTTTAGGCTTCATCTTCAGAAAACACTCAATCAGTCGGGAGTGGTCCAGCTGATACTGAGCATAGGCCCCATACATAGGTGGTTGGTACTGGTAACTGCCTTGAGCTACCTTAGGATTCTATACTGGAGCCTGCATAACTGGTGTTTGAGGCGCGTGGGGTACCGTGTTGCTTCTCCCTGGTACTGTGCTAGCTTGTCCTACTGGCATAGGTGTCGTATGGACAGCTGGAAAAGCCATTCCTATAGCAGCTTGCATATTGGCTTACACCTACTGTATTTGTAGCTGCTATTGTGCCAGGTTCATTACCGCTGTAGCTAGATCTATAGGTGGAGCTGACAAGTTTGTAGGATTTGCCTGGCCACTAGCCACTGGCGGTGCCATATTCAGATTCTCTTGTGCATCAGGATTTTCATGGCTGTCTTCCTCCAAAGGTGGTGGTGGTGGAATTGGGTTACGGCCTCGTCTGGTCACTCTTTGCCTAGCCATTTCTTGTCCTGGTGGTGGTATAGTCATAGAATATGTGAGGCAATCAATATAAGTTGTTCCCAAGTCAAAATCCAACTAATCAATATAAATTTCCAATTTTTTCGATCGTAGGGTTGATGGTAGGGTCGCACTATATTCGACCCCAGGGTATGCGACCCTAAGAACACTGTCAGCTCACCGAGAGCCTAAGGTCGATCGTAGAATCGGTATACGTCCGACCCTAGGTCTGACCCATGGTTCTCTGTCAGATCACCGAGAACCTAGGGTCGATGGTAGGGTCGGTCGTAGGGTCGCACATTTTGGTCGAATTATGCGACCCTACGATTTTGATTTCTTATTCTTCCTCTTTTCTTCCAACTCAACTCGCTTCCCCTGAGTTGCTACAGTATCAACCCCTAGGGTTTGGTGATTGTTTCTTCCGTTCATTATCCCGCTCCTTCTCTTCAGGTATGCTCTCTACTGTTTCCCATTTTTAAGCTTTCTAAACTAGGTTTTCGTCCATTTACATCGTTTTCTTCAAATTAAACTTTTTCTAACCGTAAAAATTTAATTTTTATTGGGGGCTTTTGCTATTGGTCCCAATGGACGAAAGCCCTCAAAAATATTTGAGTTTCATCGGTTAGTTATCGAGAAACTTAAAATTTTTCATTTTTGACCTAATTTTCAAGATTTTTCCAATTTGTAGGAGTTTCTTCAAATTTGATCTTTCTAGATTAAATTTCATATTGTATGAGCTTTGCAGGATGGTTTGGAACCTATGTAAGTCCTCCTGCTCAGTTGTTTGGGTGAAAAGTGAGGCTTTTGGCCAAATCATGCCGTTATAATACCAAAATTTTTGAGTTTTTCACCATTACTAATATCTTGTTTATTTTTCTGTGTCTTGGCAGATAGTATGACTCGTACCAAGGTTCCTTGGGATCATGACCCCGTTCATTTATGCTCCAACGAGGCAAAAGCTCAATATGCTCGCTATGAGCGTATGAAAGTAGAAGGGGGTCGCTGTGTAAACTTGGCTAGTCTAACCTTGTTTAACGTAGAGGGTGCTTTTGGTGACATGGACTGGCTTCTTGTGATCATCTATGAGGCTTGTGCTCATCCTGCTTTGGTGAAGCAGTTCTATTGCAATCTCCAGGTAGTGGGGGATCGCAATGACACAGAGAGGGGTAGGGAGCTCAGGATCACTAGCTACATCAAAGGGGTGGAGGTTTCATTTAACTACCAGTAGTTGGCTGATCTTTTGGGCATATCAAATGACGGCCCTTTAGTGTACTGTGCTCCCAAGGAACCCCAGTTCCTATCCTTGGCGATGCGTGCTGAGATTGATAGTCAGCTCATTAGAGATGATCGCTGGGAAATGGAAGCGATCAACCTACGTCCAGAGCCTCGGGTGTACTGCAAAATTATCCAGCATAACCTGATCCCCCAGAGTGGACACTATGATAGGATTTCTCAGTTGACTCAGTATGTCCTCTACTGTATTTGCACCAGGCAGCCTGTCTACCTTCCTTATATTATCATCCGGACGATGATTCGCGCTACGCTGCCTGGTCAGTTAGGCAACCTACCCTATGGATGTCTGATCACTACACTGCTCACACTCCTACACGTTGATTTACTAGATGAGAGGATTCAGGAGAAGACCTTCTCATCGGACCTTGACTAGGAGGCCATCTGTAGGATGGGTATGCGGGATGCTCAGGTCAGTGATGATGAGAGGAACGCTCTGGTGTGTCCTCGTACTCGAGTAGAGGTAGCAGACGTTGAGGCGGCAGCAGCAGCAGCAGGAGCAGGGGTCCATGGGGTTGATTCTGAGGATGAGGATCATATGTTCATGGATGTAGATGCCATACCTCCTCCTTCACCCCTACATTCTACTAGAGCTGGTCCATCTCGGGCTCCTTCACACACTGCTGGTCCTTCACGCCCACCCTCTGATGATATGATGGGGCGATGAGGCTACTACGTAAGATTAGAGAGGCCCAGCATGTGTCGGATCAGTGGATGGCCGAGCTGGCAGCTACCCTCCAGGTGACCTAGACTCAGGTAGCCTGGTTGACTAGAGTGTATGCGGAGGACTATGACCGAGATCGTGAGGCACCTCCTCTTCCAGCACCTCCAGCTCCATGATGTATATTTTTTTTTTGTTTTTCCTTGTACTACAGAGTAACTTTCCAGATTGTGGATCGTACTTTGATTTGGATATGTATGTACGTCACTTGTTATTTGATGTATATAAAACTTGTTTCTCCTTTTAATAGTGCATTATTCTCTTTCTTAATTTTGTCTCATACAATACAGGTGCTTATAGTATGTTCTTATTACAGCTTTTAAATTTTAATCCTAACTGAGTTTACGAACTTTTATGGAAATATATCAGTTTAATAAACAGGGCTTGAGAGCTTTGATATCAAGTTGTCACACCCCAATTCCACACTATTCAGAATGATGTGATGAACCGCTAATAAACCAACAGTTCAACCAGGATCTCGAATTAACTGTGTCCGTTTGCTTAAACCATACACATCCACAATAAAAAATCAGAATAAATACACGATAGCGGAAGTTTTTAATATTAAATGAACTGAGAGTCTAGCTGTGATAAAGTAAATAAATTATCCAATTATCTCCCAAAAGGACTAAGACATAAGTTAAAATAATTAAATCAATTACATTGTCTGTATAACTTAAACAAAAATCTAATAAAAACACAAGAGTTACACTCGCATGATGAATCATGCGACTCCATCATCACTTCTGCCTCTATTGTCGCCGCATGCCCGTATGTTGGAGCATTCATATAATCTTCCATTGTCGTACCTACATCATCAACTAAAAATATTTGAATTCACAAAGGATGAGCACGCATCACGGCTCAGTGAGCAAACAAAACAATGCAACAAACATATGCATGCATTCAATTCATATATTTGGTCTGGTTCATAAGTTTGCAATGTGCAATAGAAAGGATAGGTGGCCGTCGCACCTCTATACAAGAATGTGTGGAACCGCCCAATGGATCAAACACCATTGCCGCCCCCACATGCACCCACCATGGAATAGAGATAGAACTAAAGTTCTTAGGACCGCACCGCATCACACTTCCCCTGATGCTCTATCCATACCAATACGTAAGCCCCTGTTGGTGAGGGCTTGCAAACTGGGCTCGCAACTAACCAATCCTAATGTCAAACAGTGTATCCAAGGCCTCACCTCAGCATCCCTCAATACGTCCATAGAGATAGAGCTAAGGCCCCCCGACTGAGTCAAAGACTACACGGTCCGAGACCACCTCCCCTGATGCCCTACGACGTAATAGTTCTGTTAAGGTAATGGCGATACGAAGATGTCAGTGGACAAGACTTGAGTAGAGATAGAGCTAGAGTCTGGTGACTAGGATGAACCACAGTGTCACGTCCTACCCCTGATGCTCCCCTCGCATCAAGTACACTAACCACACACGTACATTTACATGTCTATTCCTAGCATCATCATCATCATGATGTTATAAATAAACAGAATTAAATATACATGAACAGTAATAACAGAAATAGTAGATGACATGTGATATGCACATTACAAGCATACAAGCATAGAATCATTCATGGTGTTGGACTCAATAAACAAAAATAGTTTATTATTAACCAATTAGTTTAGGTCTTGTTCCCTCACCTTTGATTGCTAGGAGATCCTCGTTCAAGCTTTATAATTCACTTTTAAACCACTGGAAAGACCTAACAAGTCGATACATTTTAATTAGAATTAATTCCAACATGTTTAAACTAACAGAACCTATAGGGTCGCAGGTAGGGTAGCACCTAGGGTAGTAGTTTTTGCGACCCCAGGATGTAGGGTCACAGGTGGTCGATCATATGGTCTCGTAGGGTTCGATATCATTCGACCCTACGTGCGACCACACGTGTTCTGAGTCGACCTTCATTCTAAAGTCCATCCCTTCATGTTTGGATCATTTGGCTTACTATCATGGTCAATTCTATGATTGTTTTATGGCTCAAAACTACAATTTATACACCATTCATTGTCCATAATGATTTTCTCCATGGAATCTCCTAGAACTTATCCATGGATGGATGATTTGGGTTTTTCCTAATCCTATGTTCTTCATAACTATTATAGGCTCTCTTCTTCAGGTAGGGAATTAGGTTCATACCTTAATTCATAGGTTTCTCTGAACTTCCTCCTCTTCCTTAGTCTTCTTCTTCAAGTTTCCTTCTCTTCTTCTCTTCCTTCTCTTTCTCTTTCTCTCACTTTCAATTAGGGTTCTAAAGGAGTGAAAGAGGCTAAGGGACGTCCTATTTATAGAGGAAAACCCTCCATAATAAGTACCAATGAGTTTAGGAAAGATCCCCTTTGAATTAGGAAGGTTTCTTAATTTTCAGTTTCTGTCTGTCATCGTAGGGTCGGACGTAGGGTCGCAGAATCCGTCGAACCTACGCCTTCTTAGTCATGTGACCCCATGACTAAAAAGTCATGGGTTGGACTTCTTTTAAGGTGGGTCGATCATACATGTTTAGGCATACGACCCTACTCTCACATTTGACTGTTTTTGGGTTAGACTTCATGCCTAGTCTTGTGGTTTTTTCACGCACTTGGTCTACTTGGCTCGACCATGATAGGTAGACCTAGTACAAGGTGGTAAGATCGGTTAGTTCGATATGGGTCTTATAGACAAGGATTGATTGGGTTGGGCCAAGACTGGCTTGGGTTGAGCTGAGTTAACTGAGTTAGACTGGCTTTCTTTCTCTGTCATTTCATGGGCTATTTCCGTTGCCATTCCGCATGGAATTTTTTGATAGCCTTTATTTTAAATTTTCTATGTTTACTTTGTAGAACACTAAAAATGAAGAATATTGGAACTTGAATCATCATATTTGGAAATAAAATGGTCAACTTATGAATTTTTGAAGTTTAAACAAGCCAATTATCGATAATTTGGCTGACCATTCTGCATGGGATCCTTCGGAGACTTCTACTAGAAATTCTTTACGTCTACTTTGTAGAGTACTAAAAAAGGAACATAATGAAACTGAAATTACATGATTTGGATATGGGGTGACCAAAATATGAATTTCTGAAGGTTAAATGACCATTTCCATGTGTAATCTTGCATGGGACCTTTTGGAGACTTCTACCCGAGATTTTTACGTCCACTTTGTAGAACATCACAAATGAAGAATAATGGCCTTGGAATCATCTGAATCTGACGTAGAATGACAAAGATATGAAGCTTTGAAGTTCTAACGATAATTTTGCATGAAAGCTTGCATGGGATCCACTGGTGACTTATACCCGAGATTTTTTTCACGTCCATTTTGAAGAGGACTGAAAATAAGGAATATTGGCTTTTGAATCATCTGATTCCGATATCAGATGACCAATATATGATGTCTTGAAGTTTGAATGATAATGCATGCATCATATGATAATTATGTAAATGCCCTTGCATTTTCAAACTGAGATTTCTTCCTTGTTTGACGTCAGAATTTGATGATTCTAGTCTCATTTCGAAGATAATTTTACGATTTGTACATCCAAGTAGGTAATAACCCATGACCCTACTGTGGGGTTCATTAGAGAATCACAAACCCTTGGGTTAAAAGCCAAAAATCTGCTATATTGGTTCACTTATGCTGAGGGTAACAAAAATGGGGTGCTTACAGATGCCCCTCTTTAGTCGAGATTGTTACCAATTCAAGGCTGAAGATAAAAGAACCACATTTTTGGGATATGAGTGAGATTGTTTATTGGGTTGCACTTAGGGTAATTTGTCCTAAACTACCTACATATTCTAAGGGTGTCCTAGAAATCAAGCCCAAAACATAGTTCAACTGGCAAGAAGGTTTGCTCTTCATGAAAAATTGGTGATTGTTCTTCTTGTATGAAGCTAGGCTGTGAATACAAGGCTCATTTGTAGGCTGGAAACCTATTTTTGCGGAGGTGAGACTCATGATGCAAGGTATGCGCGGGCTTGAACCCGACTTGATCCATTTGTAGGCTGATAAACCTTTTCTTGTACAAAGCTAGCTGTAAATACAAGGCTCATTTGTAGGCTGGGAACCTCTTCTTGCTGAGGTGGGACTCATGATGCAAGGTATACGCGGGCTTGGACCCGACTTGATCCATTTGTAGGCTAATAAACCTCTTCTTGTAAGAAGCTAGGCTGTGAATACAAGGCTCATTTGTAGGCTGGGAACCTTTTCTTGCTGAGGTGGAACTCATGATGCAAGGTATGTGCGGGCTTGAACCTGGCTTGATCCATTTGTAGGCCGATAAACCTCTTCTTATATGAAGCTAGGCTGTGAATACAAGGCTCATTTGTAGGCTGAGAACCTCTTCTTGCTAAGGTGGAACTCATGATGTAAGGTACTCGCAGGCTTGCACCCGACTTGATCCATTTGTAGGCTGATAAACCTCTTCTTATACGAAGCTAGGTTGTAAATACAAGGCTCATTTGTAAGCTGAGAACCTCTTCTTGTATGAAGCTAGGCTATGAATACAAGGCTGATTACACGAGCTTGGGCTCGGCTTTGATTTGTTTGGATGGAGGACTTGCTGTCTTTTCTTTGATTGCACTGAGGCTCTTTTGATTGAGATTTTGAGATTGATTTTCTGAATAAGCTAGGACTTTGCATTTGATTCACTTATAGGCTGAGATTGACTTGATCTTTGAATGAGCTAGGGCTCTTCATTTGATTCACTTATAGACTGAGATTGATTTGATCTTTGATGAGCTAGGGCTCTGCATTTGATTCACTTATAGGCTGAGATTGATTCGAACTTTGGATGAGCTAGGGCTTTACATTTGATTCACTAATAGACTGAGATTGACTTGATCTTTGGATGAGCTAGGGCTCTGCATTTGATTATGAAATGAGCAAGAACTCAGAAGGTCACTTTTAGGGTAAGGAATTTGCAATTGATTCTGAAATGAGCAAGAACTTAGAAGGTCACTTATAGGGTGATACTGAATGACTCATCTTTGAAGTTCCTACTAGCTTTGGACCTTGGGGATTGAAAATTGGAATATCCTTCTTGGAAGCTCTATGGCTATGAACCTTCGGGAATGAAAACTAGAATATCCTCTTAGGTAGCTTTGTTGCTGTGAACTTTTAGGATGCTCGAAAGTGACCCATAGAAGAAGTCTTTGTTGACTTTGAACATTTAGGGTTGAAATCTGACCCATCTTGGATGTCTCTTGACTATGAACCTATAGAGTGCTAGACATATTTGAAATGATGGTGAATTTCTTGGCAGTTTTCCAAGGTTTTTTTTTGCCCCTGCTTT